>JARYGA010034815.1:0-29137 GCA_030545235.1 Helianthus tuberosus | reverse complement strand
GTCGAACTTCGGAGGCTTGTAGTTGAGGAAGTGCCAGTAGGAACAACCGTTATTTTCTGAGGTACCTTTGATTGGTTCGGAGCGTAGGGCCTCGTGCTGTGCTATAGCTGCAGCAATTATCTCTTTAAGTTCTGCCTCAGAGGTGGGCATGCGCATTTCGCGTCTTGGCGGCATCTTCTAAAAGATGTTTCACATAGGTTAGGTCATAGCAAGTGAAGTGTACGTATGCATTCAACAATACCAACACACAACATCTCATGTTATCAACCAGTCAATCACATAACCTCTTATGTTATAGGACATAAACAATAGATTGATTCATCACAAGTGATGAGAATACTGCGATTGTATTGCCACAATTTGAGACCGCAAAGTAAAGCTTACAAGTACACCACTATATCATACAACATCAATGACTTAGTAGGGGATGACCCTAGTCAAGTCGTGCGATCGCTGGACATGTTCAGGAGTCTCTGGTTCGTCCATTCAAATTTCAGGACTCCACGTCAAGTTTCTGAATTTCTGTCCTAAAACAACATTTCTTCTCAATCGTTTCCTTGAGCTCGTCCCAGCTCCGTGTATAAGCAGCGTCTGTGCCAAGGGTCTGAACCTGGAGGTTCCATTAAGAGAGTGTGCCATCTAGAAATATCCCTGAGATGTAGGTAACACTCTGTTGGGGCGAACAGTTACTCATTCTTAGAGTGGAGTCGGTCTTTTCGGACCAACGAACAATGCAACGGTGCCTCCGGTTCCGACAAAGTTCAAAGGCTTGCAGTTCAGGAACTGTTTATAGGTGCAGCCAGTTGGAGGGTTATCTCCAGTAATGCCATCGTTGTACTTAGAGTGGAGGGCTTCATGTCGTGCATTTATCTGTGAGATGCGTTCTTGCAGCTCGTCTTCTGTCCTCAGTAACGTACCGGTGCTTGTGTCACGTCTGGGTGACATTCCCTTTTTGTCGAAATAGTGTGAAGCGGGTTGGACAATGTTTCAATTGTCTATGAGGTATATAGCAACATAAGCCATCGTGTAACCACCCGATTTCATACGCAAATATACTCAATGTATGAGTGGGGAAATAAATTTCTGAGCCTTCACATAGGCTTGTCAATTTGGCTTGTTACTTGTAATAGAATGAACTCGAGGCTACATCGCCCAGGTCATTCGTGTTTAAGTTATGTCCTGCTGCATTGGTTATCATTAGCTTGACCTGCAGAGTCCACCAGGATTCCTGTGCACTACAAATCGTTATTACGTGGGCCCCCGTAATAATAAGTTGTCTTGCACAGTTACCCCAAATTTTCTCTCATCCAAGCAGATGATCAATCAAGGAGCAACAGCAGGTGCATCGGCATGAACAGGGTCATGCTCCAATGCGGGGTCAGGAGCAACGCCTGGCTCAGGGGCCACGGCTAGCTCCGAATCAAAACTCCATCTCAAAGTCAGCTGGATCAACAACACAGGGGTTGACAGGGCTACAGGATCCCCCAAGGGCTGGTCTAGGTGCATGAACTCAATGTCAGGGTCTGGATCAACACCAGACGGAAAAACAGAATTGTCCTCATTATCGCGATCAAACTCAAATCTGTGTGCGGGATCCGGTGCAGCTGATGATGCCATATCAGGGTCGGCGTCGTGTAAGTGGTGCTGCATTCCCTGTATGTGCGAAGATGCGGATGTCAGAGACTCAAATGAGTCTGGGATAGGGGAATGGACATGAGTTTCCCCTACAGGAGCGTCCGCATGCAGTAGTCTAATACCAGCAGCAATAGGGCCTTGCCCTCAAGTGGGTCCTCCTCTTAATAGTTCGACATCGTCTTCAGAGACAACGTCGGGGGCATATCAACAACGAGATAAGTGGCAAGGGGCACAGGAGCAGGGATCACCGCCAGTGGCAAATTCCCAACAAGATGGCCATCAGTAGGCTCTGCTACGACTTCAGGCAGTGCACAAAGGGCTGAAAGTCGTCATTGTCTGTGCCGGTAGTATCAGAAATGTACACCTCGTGCTTCGTTGAACTATGTCGTCTGATACTATGGTCATGGGGTTCGTAGTGCCCATCTTTCTAGTACTTGATGAAAGCATAACGTTTGTAACACAAACACGTATAATAATCAATCATATAATCAGTTAATCACATAAGTCACCAAGTAAGGTATCACATACTTCTCCTAGTCTTACTAGCAAATTTCATCCAGTCTACAAGACTGCTCTATCCTTCACTTAAACCAAACCTCGATCCTCCAGATCGATCCTATAACAAACCAACGTGCTCAACTACCTTGATCATCTCGATCCTCCAGATCGATCCTCAGCCCTCCAAGATGAGCCTATAATTAGTAAAATGTGCTCAACATTTGTTTGTAAAAAGTTGTGGATCTGGACTTAAGTGGTATGCAGAAAAATGTTTTCGTGAGAGCCCTGGTGATCATAGTCTAGACTCGAGAAAGAATCCTAGTTCGCTATGATCAGAGCTCTGATACCAAGCTGTCACACCCTGGCTTTGCGGAAGCGTGGTTAATTTGGTGTGACTTCTTAATACCATAGCTTAACCATAACAAGCTATATGAATTAAAAACATGCAAGATCATCCATTAAGTTTTTGAAAACCAAACACAATACCATTGTTTTAACGTACCCTGACAAACATAATCTTGTCCAACAACCATTACAAACTTGAAACATAACATAGACATGGTTTAAGGACTGTGTCTTGTCCAGGAAAGAGACACATCCCCTAAACCCCGGATGACCTTGGAAACTAGTGCGGCGGAAAACATGCCATACCGTGCCAGATCTCGTTAATTTCCTGAAATACATGTAAGTTGAAAAATCAACAATAATGTTGAGCGAGTTCATGTGCAAGTGAGTAAGTAAAACACTTGTAAGTATAAAAGTTTCCTGGTATGTAGCAGTGTAAGAGGACTTGTGATCACCAATGGTTTGCAAGGCCATTAGCATGTAGTGAAGTGCAAGTAGGAAGATACAAACCTAGCGTATTTGGCGTTGGGGCACCAAGTCACCACCTGGTCCATTATGCGGGCTCAGGGGTTGGGCTCGCTACACCCAGATAGATCTACCGCTTAAGTCCCTCGGTGTTCTAACTACCCATTCACATGATCTAAAACCTCCTTACGTTAATCATACCATGTATAAAGTACTTGTAAACAAAGTAACATGTATTTCACCCCCGCAGTTAAGTAAACTGAAAACAGTTAGAGAAAAGGGGGACATGAACTCACAGTCGGTGCGTCTCTACCAAGTACTCCAAGTCAGAAAGCTGTGCGACGACCTACAAGTGCTAATTCTATTAGACGGACGGCCGTGCCTTAGCTTTATAGTTTAAGTCTTTGGGAAATAGTTAGACAACTATTTCGTGTTTACATTCTGTATATACTTGGTAGTTAATTTCCTTCCCAAGGATGGGGGATACAATACATGTGCGTAAGTTACGTTTTATCATTCGTGTGGTAATGTAATTACCGGTGTAACTTATATAATCATAGTGAAAGCGTTCGCAAAGTTTTGGAATCATTAACGCTTGTAAATATTATTTTTACTCTAAAATAATATTTATGCATTTTCACAAAATAATCATAAACAGTGTTGTGACAAAACATATTTATCACGTTAACTTAGTGAAAATCCCACCTCCGAATATTTAGTAAATAAAGTCGTGGCGAAATTTTATGTTTCGAAAATATGTCAAAAATAGTTCTAACACTTGTTGCGTAAATAATTCTAAGTGTTAGGTTTTAGAAAATTTCGCCAGAGTTTCCTCTGTAACTGGAGGTGGCCACGCTCTCAAGCGTATCATTTTCTTTTTGAAAACAACCCGCGATCATCAACAATCAACTCTTACGTTTTAACACGCGAAACGCTACCCTTGTCGTTACAGTTTCAATATGTGGAAACTGGACTGTTTTCGGACGACTAAATAAAATACTTAACCCTTTCCAAAAATTCCCTAATTTTTACGGGTCGTCCTAATCGACCCAAAAATGATTGTATAAAAATATCGGGGTCCAGTTTCTTATCAATAATTTACAGAAAATCGTTTACCGAACTGTGATCAGATTTGTCACATTCTGATCACAGTTTACGGAAAAAGTCGTCAAAAATTCCTCGTATGTCCGTTTATCGAAATTCCAGTTTGAGGGTCACAAATACATCCGTGACCATCTTAGATAAAAGTTTCAGGGGCTAGTTCGGTTCGGGTTTTAAGTTGTGATCGAAAACGCACAGCCCAATTTACTGCAGTAACAAACAGCCTTAGCTGCTGTCACGAAAACAGGTTTTTAAAATAGTAACCGACGTCAGAAAAATACGATTCCAGCGCCATTTTCTTCGTTTTTCGAAATGACACGATTTAGGCTTTTGAAATTCCGTTTTTCGAGTTTTTAAAGTCTGTTTACAGCCTGTAGAAGGCGGCTGAAAAAGTAACTCAGAATGTTATTTTAAGGTTTAAACATTACTAAATAGCCTTATGTTAAGATCCATGACTTTACCAAACCGGGTTAAATGGTGATCCGAGCTACCACATCGTAGATCGGGTCTAAATAAACACATCTTCCAAGTACTACAACTTTTACACAAGTTAAATGCTATTAACCACCATTTTTATAGTTTTTACTAGACTTTTATGCATCATTTTGCATGTTAACGATATTTATCCGACAAAAATCCTTTTAACCACCTTAGATAAGTTCACAAATGAGTTTTAAGTGTTATACCTCTAGCTCAAGGCTAGGGAAGATTCGTGATGAAAAACGCGTGGATAAAAGCAAACGAAAGAGGTCCTTCGTGTTCCGCTTGCTCCGAGGCTCCTAATACGCAACCTTTGATGTTTGTATGATGATGGAATGCAAGATCAAGAGCCGAAAATTTGATGGTGGGGAGAGGGGTGTTCGGCCGAAGGTTTTAGAGAAGAGAAGAGAGAGTTTTGGTTGGTGTTGATTAGTGATAATTATCATGTGCTTAGTGATGGTTTATATAGACAATTCTAGGTGTTATTAACCAATGGACAATGTGTCCCCAAGATATTAGACCATACAAGATTCAACAAGATCACAAGTACAAGTGTGTTCCCCTAGTTAGGGGACGGTTATGATGGGGGGGGGGGGGGGGTTGGTTCGATTGTAACTAGTAATTAGGAGTTTAGTTATGTTAAACCAAGTTAAGTTAAGCGTTAAACTCCGTTAGTTGTATGTTACACGTTATGGCGGGTGTTAGGGTAATCAGAGACCCTAACTGGCTCAGAAAAAAAATATGAATAGTGAAAATAGTAATATTTTCATGTTCCGGGTAAAGTCCGGGTGTCCGGTTGGATAGTAATCCGTTAAAGCGTTACAAAAGCTTTAAAGTGTCGTTATTAACATTTTTAGTGACACAATTGGTTTTCCCGACACTTTAGAAAGTGTCTAGTGTTATTTTCTCATATTCTGGCACTTTACTAGTCAGCTAGAAGCTGGATTAATTATTAAAGTGCTGTGTTTGGTACTTAAAGTACGTTTTAGGCACATCCGAATCAGTGTATCTTATTCCTAGAGACGCGGTACCACAACCCTTATATCCCTACACTCACTACCAGTGTAGCAAAAATATATGAGGCTCTTAACAGGCCTTAGAGGCAGTGTCTGCCTGATGCTGGTTATTTCAGCATGTTCACTGTGTATCCGTTTAGTGCTACTGTGCTTTTTGTGCATCATGTTTGTCACTAAGGTGCCGTATGTAAATAATGTAGTGACATCATATAAAGTATGATGCAAGTAAGTGCATGTATCAGTATGCAGGTAGCAGTTCATCAGCTAGTTCAATCAAGCACAGTAATTAAGCAGTAATTAATCATTAATTAAGTTGTACGGATACCTGGTTTAGTGCGGGTTGTCACACCTCAAGTCAATCTTCGAGAAATAACTTGCCCCTTGCAATTGATCGAACAAATCATCGATCCTGGGCAATGGATTCCTATTCTTTATCGTGACTTTATTAAGTTCACGATAATCGATGCACAGACGCATCGATCCATCCTTCTTCTTGACAAACAAGACAGGTGCTCCCCAAGGAGACGAACTAGGTTTAATGAACCCTTTAGCTAGTAATTCATCCAGTTGCGTTCTTAATTCCTTCATCTCCGTTGGTGCTAACCTGTAAGGTGCTCTAGCAACTGGTTCTGCTCCAGGGATGATGTCAATTCTGAATTCGACTTGTCTATCTGGTGGCAAACCAGGTAGTTCTTCAGGAAAAACTTCTGGGTATTCAGAAATGACGGGGATGTCTTCTATCTTCGGTTTAGGCTCATCAATAATCACTTGTGCCATGTAGATGACCCAACCCTTCTTTAAGCACTTGGAAACCTTGAGCATAGTCACTTGCTCAGGCAGTCCATACTGGGTATCTCCCCGAATGGTAAGTGATTCACCAGACGGAGTCTTAATCACCACTTGCTTTCTGTTGCAGACAATTTGGGCCTGGTTATGAGATAACCAGTCCATACCCAAGACTATGTCAAAACCGGCTAACTTAAATGGAAGTAGGGACAGAGGAAAAGAGTGGTTCTTAATGGATATAACACATCCATCTAACACAGTAGATATGGTTTCTAGGGTGCCATCTGCTAACTCCACCTCATAATTCACATTTAAGGTTTTGATAGGTAATTTCAGCAATTCACAAAACTTATTATCAACGAAAGACTTATCAGCGCCTGAATCAAAAAGTACTCTAGCATAAACATCATTTACAAGGAAAGTACCTGTAATCACATTGTCGTCTAGAACCGCTTCTTTGGCATCCATTCTGAAGACTCTAGCATTTGTCTTCTTGGCCTCTTCAGGCTTCTTGGCGTATTTAGGGCAGTTGGTTTTAATGTGCCCTTTCTCATTGCAACTGTAGAAAGTTGCATCTTTCAGCTTTTTGCAATCCAAGGTTTTGTGATCCTTGGACTTGCATATCCCGCAAGCAAAAGTTCTTTGCGAGTTCGATTCTAGTCTGCACTTTCCAAAGTGCTGTTTCTTGCAAATCTTGCATTTGGGCTTATCACCAGACTGGTGCCCATCTTTCCTTGACTCAGACCCCCTCTTGTTGTCACCGTTTCCACGGTGCTTCTTGCTCGACCTCCGTGAATTATCATCTTCACGTTTTCTCTTCTCAGCATCTTTGTTCCTCATCGATCTTTGCCTGACCGCATCCAGAGTGAGGGACAAAGATATGTCAGCTACAGATCTGAAAGTAGCTGGCCGGGAGGCCTTCACGGTTGCCTTAATTTCCGGGGCTAAACCACCGATAAAACGAGCAATTCTTTTTGGTTCCGGGGTTACCAGATACGGAACCAACCGGGACATCGTGTTGAAGCTCGTGAGGTAAGCTTGACAGTCAAGGTTTGTCATAACCAATGATAGAAAATCAGACTCTATCTTCTCAACCTCATGCTGGGGGCAGTAATTTTCCCTGATGAGGGCAACAAATTGATCCCATGACATGTTGTACAATGGGATTTTCCCGGTGGCTTGAACCAGAGATCTCCACCAAGCTAAAGCTTCTCCTTTAAAAGACTGCGACACAAACTTGACTATATCCCTCTCAGCGCATCCGCTGATATCCACAACTGTGTCCATCTCGTCTAACCACGTCATGCAGTCAATAGCTCCCTTTTCCCCAGTAAAATCTCGGGGCTTGCACGAAACGAAGTATTTATAGGAGCAACCCTTACTACGGGGTTCTTGATTTAGTACAACCTGCTGAGACGGAGCACTGTGGTGGTTCGAGGAGTGTCGATCATCATCTTTCTTCAGTTCTTCCTTCTTGGAAGGTGGCTTCGAATGCAGAGTAGATAGGGTCCTACTCCGAGTCCCACTATACTCTTCGTACTGCCGCTTCAATGCCTTTGTAACAGCGTCGTCAACCAACGCTTTTAATTCAGCACCCGTTAAATGAACTCGGGCGTTATCAATATTCTCCACTGGATGGCTATTAATTTCGTCTGAGTTAGCCATTTTAATTGAACTGTTACAGAAAACAAGGACAATAGTTTATTTGGGAGTTTATTATGGAATTTCCCCTTAGGGTAATTCATTAACCATGGTAAACAGAGACCATATTTGGTTAATTTATTAATCGTATTTAATTAGGATTTCAATTATAATTTATCCTAATTATAGACAATAACAATATATATTAGCACATAAGGCCTAGTCACAAGGACATCTTAAATTATAAGCTATGATTTCAGAGAATCAAAGCATGAAGGTATATTGGCACAACAGGCCTAGTCACAAGGACATTTATAAATTATAAACTTTGATTTCAGAGAATCAAAGCATGAAGGTTTGAACCTAGTTCATTACCTTTATCTGACAGGGAGTCATCGCTACCACTGTCTTTTGGCTCATATGGAAATGAGCAGGGCCCGTAGGCACTATATTACCACGTATGGTCAAAATATGATCATCTCAATTGATGATCTAAACCCATAATTCAGAGATCATTAAATTGGGTTAGGAATCTTTTGAAGAATCCAATAATAAGAATGACGTGTGTGATTTTAATGAATCACGTCTGCCAGGAGTGTTAACATGTTTTCAGATGTTAACAGGGATTTGAATCTTTTAAACAGGTCTTACCATCATGGCCAGGTCTTCATAATGACACTCAGGCTAGGTTTCACTCTGAAGATTCCCATTCAATATTTAAATAGGCAGATTATTATCAAAAAGGAATGATTTTGATTTATTTATTTCATGTAATATATTTATGCAGATAAAAACAAAAATGAAATTTATAAACATAACATTCCATTAATTTATTAAAAGGTTACATGTCGCCCTAAATGGGACTTTTTAATAAACAAACTTACCCACGCAGGGGTTTACACAAGGACTTACCCACACATGGGCTTAATAACATACATACCCTCGTAGGGGCTTAATAACAAACATACCCACGTAGGGGCTTAATATCATAATAGTCCACGCAGGGACTTACACAAATAACATACCCTCGCAGGGGTTAACAGAAAGATAGACCCACGCAGGGGTCAAAACAAACAAGCATACCCACGCAGGGGTTTATACAACAAGACTGGCCCACGCAGGGTCTCAACAACAATTGGAAGGATTCAGTGGTCCTTCTTGCTCTTCCCTTTGATCAAACTTGTCAATCCTTGGAAGAAGCTTTGTCTCTCCATGCGGTCGCGGTGAAAGTCTCGCTCAACCTGATCCAGTCTTTGAAGAATTTCCTCCTGTTCTGGGGGAGAAAACCGTGGCGGCTGCGATTGCGTCCGTATTATTGGTCTGGCAGGTATCTGGTACCCATGAGTTGGGTACCCAACTCCCCAAGGAGCGCCATAGGGTCCTTCTGGGTTAAAGGCGTTGTAATTCGCCACTACCATGTAGGGGTCGGCTTCACCGTAACCGTAGTTGGTGTGAGCTGGTTGTTCAAACGGGTTGTACGCCATAGAACCCGTGTATGCTGGAATCGGGTTATCAAAACCCATCGGAGGTGGTTGCTGTGCAACTGGTTGCGAAGGTCCACCCATTTGTGGATCTTCTTGATGTGGCGGATAATGGCTGCCACTTGATTGGCGTGGGGAGCTAAAATGGAAATCCCCCGCTCGCGCAGACATACGTGCACCTGTCCTCCTACGCCTCAGCGGTTGTGGAGGTGCCGGTTGAACTGGTGGTGGTGGAGGTGGTGGCGTGACTGCCACAAATCGTGAATCCACCGAGGGATCCTACTACTGCTGAGGCGGTGAATGGCGAGGAGGTGTATAATACCATTCGTGCCGGGTAAACATAGCTTGAAAGCTGTCTGGACCACCGTAGGGTGATCCGTGGAAAGAAGAGCCATCCGAAATCTCAATGGGATGGTTCGGTGTACCACTGGCAGGTTCGACGGGATCCGTGTCCTCGTCCATATCCATAGCGTTGTCTCTCAAGAAGTGGTCCTCCGGTCCCAATGGGTTAAAACCCACTGGTTCTTGTATAAAATTTGTCGGGTTAAACCGGTCCCTGAAAACAGGTGTAGGGTCACCAAAAGAATTGTGCGATAAGGATCGCTGTAAAGGTATGTAGGAAGGTTGAGGGTTATTGGGCTCATATTCCGGCTATGGCCCGTAAGGGTTATAAACAGGAGGTGTTGAACTGTGCGAAACCCACTGTCTAGCCGGCTCGAAGAGGTTCCTCCGGTTTTGTCGGGGGTCGTCACTCTCGGTGGTGGAAGGAGCTCGCACATGCGAAGGTCCTGCCTCGTTGTCATTGGGGGCGGTGATTGGCCCCTTTCCTCGTCCTCTTCTTCGGAAGAATCTTTGCGGCATTTTTAATCCTGTCAATACAACATGAGATAACGACAAGAATATATATAAATTAAAGGACCAAACAAAAACCAAACAAGGTAGAATTTGTCCTATGTTATTTGTCTAGACTCGAAAGTTTAGATATGTGCAATTGTGTAACTGAGATTAAACACAAAAGGCTAGTGTTTAATTCACTCAATGTTGGCTATGATACCAACCTGTCACACCCCGATTTTCACGTGTCACCGGTGGGCCCGGTGGGGAGTATCGTGACGTGTGTTTTGGTCAAAAAATTTGTTGAGGATATTGCAACCAAACTCTCTGTTACGGGGTATGATGCTTGAAATATAGAACAATGACAAGGATCACTTTAATGTAAATTGCACAAATGACACAAGGATTTATACGGGGAAAAAGCCCTTGATCAAGAGTTGATCTCCGGCACAAAAAACCCCGGGTGATGGAAACTACCGATCACCAAGCTCAAATAAATCAATAAATGTTTACAACTTCGGATAGTAACGAGCTAGGTACAAGGATCACTATCGTGAAAGGTGTAAAAGTGAGTGAAAATGAATGAATGTTCGGCGAGCGCTTCAAGTGTGCGAGTATATGAGAGTGTGTGTAGCTAAAAAAATGACTAAGTGTTCTAATTCTAGCTCGTTACTCCTTTTAAAATAGAAGTTAACTACACTAACTAACTATCCGACTTTCGTGCCAAGCTCCCACGTTCTCCACAACGTCTATTTCTGGTCAATCGTGTGCGAAATACTCGTGAAATATTCCTTATTACCGTTGCCAAGACCAAGTCACGTTTATTACTCCTGCGAAGTAATACAAAAATCAAATAAACAATCGTCAGTATGAGGATCCTTAAAGTGATCCATGATCCTGAAGCTCTTCTGAGGATCACCACCTGTCACAGAAGTAAGGATCATTAATTAGGATAACGAATAAGGATCACTAATTGTTAGAAAATCCTCCCCTAACAATTGCCCCCAAAATATAAGGAGTAATTTGTAAAATAAGCGAGTTATATTTTCTTGATCTTATCTGCAACTAACTAACGAATATATAGTCGTTGATATCGAACTAGCCGTTGCAACCATGACGTCACAGAAGTGACAATCCTGCACGATCATGATTATAAATAGGAGATAGAGATAGGATCAAATGCATTTAAAATTTCAGAGAGACTCCCTTTATAACTGCATTCCGAAGACAATCAGGTACTCTCTCTCTTCATCTTCTTCCCTATCTTGCTCTGTTTTCATCTCTCTCCGTTATTCCGTCAAAGATGTTGCTCCGCAATTCCCCAGCCAAGGATCACCCGAAGAACAGCCCTCCGAAAAGCCAGGGGATCATTGAAGACTCCATTAAAGAACGCTGCTGTTTCAATGATGCTTAGATCGATAGGATCCGCCACTGCTTCCCGGCGAACACCGAGTTTAGGCCTTTTGTCCCCAATGCCCTGAGTGATCATATCTCCGACAAGTGGGTTGCTTTCCCCGTCACTCCGTTCACCATAGGCTATACATATCCTTTTCCGGCCTTCACCCAATCATTCTTTTCCCTAACCGGCATCTCTTATATTCAAGCCATGCCGATGATTTGGAGGGTTTTGTACACCCTTGAAAGGATCATCGAGCAGGAAGGGATAGACCTAGGAATGTCAGAGCTAGGAGAGCTGTGCGATCTTACTACCTTTGGTTCCCATCGCTATTTGTTTAAACGTAAACCCGGTGAGGAACATCCGATCTTCAAAGCCACCAAGAACGATGCTAATTGGAAGCGGCGTTTCTTTTTTATCAAGAGAGATTCTATTGAGGATGGAAAGGATCTACCCAAGAAATGGGCTACCCATGGTAGGGTGGTGGATCCTGAGAAGGATCACCAAAAACTTTCTTTTGATGTAAGGATCACTTATATTTTTGCTTTCTTGTTATGCAGCTATCACCGTCTCACACCTCAGATTGTCCTCTGCTGCTAAGGAGAGGCTCCTTGCTTTCAAGAAACTTGACCCTGAGACAAGATCTTTCAAGACAACAACCCAAGATTCACAGGAGGTATCTTCAGGCTCTGTCACGATGTCAAGTAAGTATCCTTGTTTAGAATTTAAATAAATAGTAAAATATAAATTAAGAGGAGATACTTATCTTGTTTTGGTTGTGTAGGTGCTGGAAAATCCACCAAGTCTGCTTCTAAATTCAATGTCACTTTTCTCACTACTGTCAGATCCTCCAAGAGAAAAGCTCCCACCAGTCCGACAGCTTTGGTCCCCAAGGCACCCCTCAAAGGGAAGGCAATCAAGAAGAGGAAAGCCTCTGAAGCTGAGGATCTGCAGGGTTTGCCTCTGATCCGCCACCAATTCCTCGAGTACTTCAACGAGGTAAGGATCACTGTCTCTGCTCGTATATCCTGTTGACATATCCTGCTGATTTGAGGATCACTTAGTCCTGACCTTATCTTTTATCCTTTTTGCAGAAATTCTCTGAGATTGAGGATTATGTTGGCCACGTTGAGGATCAGGATAAGAAGATCGCCGACCTCTAGCAGGTTGCAGTGCTTTAGGACCTTGCAATTACTGATCTTCAGAAGGAAGTCCGGGCTGCCAAACAAGAGACGGCCAAGGTGCTGATCAACGTTGACTATGAGAAGCGTGAAATCACCGAAGACGCCAAAGTCTCTGCCGCCATAACAATGTACAAGACCAAGCTGCAAATGGCCTTGGAAGCTCAGGATCCTGCTTTTGACAAGAGCACCTGGGATGTTGAAGGCTGGAAGGCAAGGCTAGCCGAACTGGACGATGAAGAGGCTGAGGAGGTTGAAGAGATCCTGACCATTGAAGCTGGAGGCAAGGATGCAGGTGGTGAAACAAGTGGAGCTGGAGGTGGTAATGCAGCGAAGGTTTAGGCTGCATGATTGGGCGATGATGGACATTCTTAGAAGTAGCCGGAGCCCAATTTTTAGTTTGATGGTAGTTTTTTGTGGTTGTGATGTTGAACAGTTTAATGGGTTGTAATGAACAATAGTTTCTAGGATTAAGGATCATGTATGATCCTTTGGACAATAGGCAGGATTGCAATTGGTGGAGGGATCCTCTGTTTGGGGGATGAAGCCATTGTGATCCTGTTGCCTTTATATTCCTGCACTACCTTTGAACTTATTATCATGGACACCCTTTACCTACCCCAGCGGACGGGCCACGTTTTGCTGGTAGATGCTCGGGTAGGTAATTTTGACAACCTTTTAAGGGTTAGTCTTTTGTTAATAAATAAAAATTTAACCTTTTGTCGCTTATCTTGTGTTGTTATCCTTTTGTTTCTTTAATTTTCCTTTGTTTTGATGCATATTTATTGAATAAACAATTTTGAACAAGTCAGATTAAAAATATTTAGGATATGATCCAAGATCAAGTATCCTATAGTTAAAGAATCCAAAAAGTGAAATATTTTAAGGATCACAAGTTTAGTTGTCAAATTTTTAGGGTTATTCAAATAATTAATGAATGGAATTAAAAATAGTTAAGGATCATACCTGAGGATCCAAGTTAGGATCCTAACCATAATAAGGATAACTATAAGATAAACCTTAGAGAGAAGTAAGGATCAAGGATCCCTAGTTGCCTATCTTCAAGAACCTGAAATAGAGCATAACTTGGGACTAAGCCAATATAAGAAAAGAGTTAGCAACTGGGGACAAGCCCAAGGATAACTGGGGACAAGCCCAAGGATCGTATGTAAACTGGAGTATGGCCCTAACTGGCGACTATCCAAACTTAGTGACATGAAAATGCCAAAACCTTAGCTAACGTGAAAACGTTAGAAACCTTAGCTAACGTGAAAACGTTAGAAACCTTAGGAACGGATGTATGGTACGTCTACCATTATACGTAGGATCCTAGGCATAGCCAGTACAATGGAATTATCAGCCCCTAAAACGAGTACTGGTCCCACTGCCTTGAACTATACCAGGATCATCATGCGCTACAGGCGGAACTGGGGTCAAGCCCAAATAACTGGGGTTAAACCCAAGGAACAGATTGCTTCTGCGGATAACCAATGTTATGCTAAGGATACCTGAACTTTCAAAACTCAAACTCATGTGAGAGATGGATAAAGGATACATGATCCTTATCCTTATATGAGGAAATAAAGAAGTAAAATAGTTAAAGTTTAGGATATTACCTAAGTAAGGATCACTGATACTTTAAGGATCCTTTAAGGATACCCCTATCGTGAGGATCATCTGTGCCATAAGGATCATGCTCACATGAAATATTTCTTTAAGTGGACAGCATTCCAAGCTCTTGGTAGCAAATCACCTTCCATGGTTAGCAATCTATATGCCCCCTTTCCTGCTTCAGCTTCAATCAAATAAGGGCCTTCCCATTTTGGAGCCAATTTTCCATCAGCAGGATTGGTGGTATTCTGAAATGCTTTCCTTAATACCATATCTCCAACTTGAAACTTCCTGATCCTGACATTTTTGTTGTAAGCACCAGCCATTCTTTGTTGATAACTGGCCATCCTTATCCTAGCCATATCCCTGATTTCTTCAATAGTATCCAGGTCTTGAGCCAAGTTTTCATCATTTTCCTCAGGATCACGGGTACTTGTTCTAGCAGTTGGAACCACAATTTCTGTTGGGATCACTGATTCTGCCCCAAATACCAAGGAGAATGGTGTTTGACCAGTAGCATTCTTAGGGGTTGTCCTATCAGCCCAAAGCACATAGGGTAGTTCTTCTGCCCATTTCCCTTTCTTGGATCCAAGCTTCTTCTTCAAATTGTTGATGATGATCTTGTTGGATGATTCTGCTTGACCATTAGCTTGTGGGTGGACTGGTGTTGATGTTATCATCTTAATCCCCCAGTTGTCACAAAAGTTAGTGGTTCTGCCCCCAATAAATTGGGAACCATTGTCACATATAATCTCAGAAGGAATTCCAAATCTAGTTATAATATTTCTTTTAATGAAGGATATAACTTCCTTTTCTCTGACTTGGGCGAAAGCTTCAGCCTCTATCCACTTGGAGAAGTAATCGGTCATAGCTAGCATGAATACTTTTCCACCAGGTGCCTTAGGGAGCTTACCAACTATATCCATACCCCATCTCATAAATGGCCAAGAGGAGGATATAGGATGCAATAATTCAGCTGGTTGATGAAGGATATTGCTGTGCCTCTGACAAGGATCACATCTCTTAGCATACTCCACGGCATCTCTTTTCATGGTTGGCCAGTAGTATCCTGTCCTCAGGATCCTTGAGAATAATGCCCTGCCCCCAGTGTGGTTTCCACAATCTCATTCATGGAAGTCTTTTAAAACTTCTTGGATTTCAGGATCCTCAATGCATCTCAAGTATGGTCCTGCAAGAGATCGTCTATACAACATATTATTTAAAATTGTGAATTGAGATACCTTAATTTTGAAAGCCCTAGGGTTTTCTCCTGTAGGAATCTCTCCATGTTGTAAGTATCTCATAATTGGTGAGATCCATGATCCTGATCCTGAATGGGATTGAGTATCCTCACTAGGGATAATTGCAGAATCATTTCCTATCTCCATAACCACATGATCCTCGATAGCCGGGGTCAGGATATGGATAATAGGGATCTTGATATCCTCCGGGATCTTTAAGGATGATCCTAAGTTAGCCAATGCATCAGCTTCTGTATTCTCTTCCCTTGGTACCTGTGTCAAACTAAAGGAAACAAAAGAGAGTGCCAAATTTTTTACTATCTCTAAATATTTGGTTAGCTTTTCACCTTTAACAGCATAGGATCCATTAAAGTGGTTTGTAATTAGTAATGAATCTACATGTACCTCAAGATACCTGATCCCCATATGCTTGGCAATTTGAAAACCAGCAATTAAGGCTTCATATTCGGCCTCATTGTTAGTGGTTTGGAACTCACAAGCTATAGAGTGGGGTATTATGTCCCCCTGTGGCGATTTTAGTAGTATTCCAAGCCCTGTGCCTTTGACATTTGAGGATCCATCAGTATAGAGTATCCAAGGATCCTTGGTCTCCTCTAGCTGCTGGACTTCTAACTCAGCTTCTTCTTGTAAATCACTACTGAAATCAGCCACAAAGTCGGCTAATACTTGGGATTTGATGGCTGTCCTAGGCTCATATCTTATATCATAGGCACTAAGCTTCACTGCCCACTTAGCCATCCTTCCTGACATCTCTGGTTTCCTGAGGACATTCTTAATTGGGAAATTAGTTTTAACAATGATAACATGAGTTTCAAAATAATGTCTTAACTTAGTAGATGCCATAATTAATGCAAGAATAAGCTTTTCAAGGTGTGAATACCTAGATTCGGCATCAAGTAAACTTTTACTTACATAATAGACAGGATGTTGTGTACCTTCATGATCCTTAACAAGGACCGCACTTACTGCTTTTGAGGATACTGCAAGATACAAGGATAGCACATCGCCTTTTTCTGGTTTCATCAAGGCTGGGGCTGAGGATAGGTAATCTTTGAGGGCTCTTAAAGCATTTTCATGCTTCTCGGTCCACTCAAATTTCTTGTTCTTCCTTAGGATATCATAGAATTCTTTGCACTTCTCTGAGGATTTGGATATGAATCTGTTCAAAGCTGCTATCCTGCCTGTTAGCCTTTGAACATCCTTAGCATTGGCCGGAGATTTGATGTTCACTATAGCTTTGATCTGTTCCGGACTAGCTTTAATGCCTCTCTTTGTCACCATATATCCTAAGAATTTACCTGCTTTAACACCAAAGTGACATTTTGAAGGATTAAGCTTCATATTATATTTATCAAGGATATTGAATGCTTCCTCCAAGTCTCTTAGGTGATCCTCAGCTTTTAAGGATTTTACCACCATATCATCTATGTAAACCTCCATAGTTTGTCCGATCTGATCCTTGAACATCATATTTACCAGCCTTTGATATGTTGCACCTGCATTTCTTAATCCGAACGGCATAGCAATATAGCAGTATATACCAGTTGGAGTCACGAAGGCTGTATCCTCTTGGTCGGATGGTTCCATTTGGATTTGTTGAAATCCAGATGAGGCATCCATAAAAGTCAACAGTTCATGACCCGCAGTTGCATCCACCATGGAGTCAATGTGGGGTAATGGGAAAGGATCCTTGGGACATGCCTTATTTAAATCGGTAAAATCGACACATACCCTCCACTTTCCGTTTTTCTTTTGAACAACAACCACATTGGCCAACCATCTTGGATACTTGACCTCTCTAATCATACCTGCCCGGAGCAATTTCTCTACCTCTTCCTGAATAATGGCATTCCTTTCCGGTGCAAACTTTCTTCTCCTTTGATGGATTGGTTTGAAGGACCTGTCAATGCCGAGTTTGTGAGTGATTACATCTTTGGATATACCAGTCATGTCTTCGTGTTTCCATGAAAAGGTAGTCTTTCTCCTTTTGAGGAAGGATACAAGGTCTTCTTTCATTTCGCCAAGGATCCCTGATCCGATATAGATTTTGGATTCAGGATCATCGGGATCCATGAGGATTTCTACCACATCCTGCTCTCTTGCCTCCAAGACATCCCTTGGAGGATACCTTGATTGCTATTGCTCCCTTGACTTCGAGGCTGGTTTCATCGATGAAGTGTAGCAATTCTTAGCCTCCTGCTGATCGCTATCAATCTTCACTATTCCCCAAGGACTAGGGAGCTTCACACATTGATGGTAGGTAGATGGGACTGCTTTCATATCGTGTATCCAGGGCCTGCCAAGGATAACATTGCAACAAGATAAACAGTCAATAACACAAAATTTTTGATAAGAGTGTAGGCCTTCGATATATATTAGGAGTTTAATGTCCCCTAGGGTATTCTTAGTTTCGCCACTAAATCCCACAAGCACGGAGGATCTTGGTATGATATCTGATTCAGGAATTCCCATCTTCTTTAGAACATCAAGCTGGATAATGTTTACTGAGCTTCCTCCGTCTATAAGGATCCTGCGGACAAAATGGTTAGAAATGAAAAGAGTAATAACTAAACCATCGTGATGAGGATCCTGGATATCAACACGATCATCCTCATCAAAGGTTATGACTTTTCCTTCGGAGACACTTGATGTTCGAACTGGTCTTTCTCCATTATCCATTTTAGTTTCCTTTGCATGCCTTTTAGCCGCTGAGAAGGATGTGCCGCAAATGTCTGATCCTCCAGAAATAAAGTTTATCATTTGTGCATCTGCTGGAGGGGCTGGAGCCTTCTCAGGGATCCTTTTAGGATCCTGAGTCCTTGACTTTTTTCTTCCCAACAATTCTTTTAGATGCCCCTTGCTCAACAAGTATCCAATTTCCTTTCTTAGTGCAATGCATTCTTCTGTGAGGTGCCCAAAATCTTCATGGTATGCACACCACTTTGATTTATCCTTAGTTGCAGCTGGCCTATCATTTTTTCTGGGCCATCTAGCTTTATCACCTAGATTCTGCATCGCAAGGATTAGTTCATTGTTATCAACAGAAAAACAATATTCAGAAATTGGAGGATAATCCTCATCATCCTCTTCTTGATCAATAGAATGCACGTTCTGGTTATCAGATCTGTTGTAGGATCTGAACTTGTTGTTCCTGAATGAGGATCCTTGCTTTTCCTGCTTTGAGGATCCTGCTAACCTCTCCTGGATCCTCTTGTCATCCTCTAGCCGAATGAACCTAAGTGCTCGGGTTCTTACCTCATCTAAGTTCCTGCATGGTGTCATAACAAGATCATCATAGAATGACGAATCCCTAAGCAATCCCATTTTAAAGGCCTCAACAGCCGTGGCTATATCTAAGTTTGGAATGTCTAAGGATTCTTTACTGAATTTGGTAATGTAATCCCTTAATGATTCATTATGACCCTGGGTTATCCTGTATAAATCACTAGTTAATCGTTCAAATTTTCTACTACAAGAAAATTGATTATTAAACAAGTTAACCAGATTAGCAAATGAGGTAATAGAGTAGGGGGAACACTTAGCAGCTATTTGAGAGCTGATCCAGTAAGAGTGGATCCGAATCCCTTGCACAGGCATGCTTCCTTTAACCTTTCTGGGATTGGATTGATCTCCATCCTCTCCCTGTATTGTGCTATGTGTTCTTCAGGATCCGTCGAACCATCATACAGCTTCATTGTTGGCACATGGAACCTCTTGGGTATCTCAGCATCACAGATTGGTGGTGCAAAACGAGATATCTTGTGGCTCCCATCTGCAATCTCTGGGATAGGTTTGACCACTCCCGGAACACTTGATATCATATCCTTTAGCTTTTGCAATTCTCTGGCCATGGCATGATTGATACCTGGATCCTGCATAAGACCATGGTTAGTAGCATAAGAATTATTAAAAGTGTTACCTCCCATTGGATTCAAGTTAGGAAGAATGGATGTTAATCCATATTGTTGGGGCTCTGGAATGATCGAGGGACCAGTAGAAGCATTAGTCTGCATTGGAATAAAATCTCCCTGATGGACATCTGAACTTCCTGTTTGCAAACTCCTCAAGGATCCTGGCATCTGGAAGGATCCCTGAAATTGGGACGGTCCTGGAATAAAGGAGGATCCTTGAACCTGGCATGATCCTGGAACAAAGGAGGATCCTTGAACCTGGGATGATCCTGGAACAAAGGAGGATCCTTGAACCTGGGATGATCCTGGAATAAATGAGGATCCTTGAACCTGGGATGATCCTGGAACAAAGGAGGATCCTTGAACCTGGGATGATCCTGGAACAAAGGAGGATCCTTGAACCTGGGATGATCCTGGAACAAAGGAGGATCCTTGAACCAGGGATGATCCTGGAACATAGGAGGATCCTTGAATCTGACGCATTCCTGAATATCCTCCTGAATTCGTGAGGGATCCCATATGCTGAGGATAGGATCCCGCTGGCTGGAAATATGAACCTGATGCCTGGGTCACTGTTGTTGTTCCGTAGTGCACTCCTTTCGGTCCACCCACATATTGAACGTCTGGAACCACTGATGGCTGAGAAGTAATCACCGGAGTATCAAATTTCAAGGATTTCGGCACCAGTGGGGAATGATCCTCTCCCGTTGTCTTTTGTTTCTTGAGATCTCCGATTTCTTTGAGAATCCTCTCATTGGTCTTATCCTGCTGCCGTATCTGATCCTTCATCTGCAAAATCAAAGTAAACATGTCACTAGTAGTGGGAGTGTAAGAAGCAGAAGAAGTTGGAGGTTTTGAGAAAATGGGAGTTGGTTTCTTCGCAGCATTCTTCTGGGATCCAGAAGGTGGTGGAGGCAAAGGAGGAACGCCTTGTGAAGAAGTAAATGAGGGCATCAAGTTTGAAGCATTCTTCGCCGAGGAAGCCATTTCCTTGGTTGTAGTGAACTGCAATGAGCACGGCAATACGAATTTTTCTAAGAACGAAGCACCAATTGCCCCACGGTGGGCGCCAAACTATTTTGGTCAAAAAATTTGTTGAGGATATTGCAACCAAACTCTCTGTTACGGGGTATGATGCTTGAAATATAGAACAATGACAAGGATCACTTTAATGTAAATTGCACAAATGACACAAGGATTTATACGGGGAAAAAGCCCTTGATCAAGAGTTGATCTCCGGCACAAAAAACCCCGGGTGATGGAAACTACCGATCACCAAGCTCAAATAAATCAATAAATGTTTACAACTTCAGATAGTAACGAGCTAGGTACAAGGATCACTATCGTGAAAGGTGTAAAAGTGAGTGAAAATGAATGAATGTTCGGCGAGAGCTTCAAGTGTGCGAGTATATGAGAGTGTGTGTAGCTGAAAAAATGACTAAGTGTTCTAATTCTAGCTCGTTACTCTTTTTAAAATAGAAGTTAACTACACTAACTAACTATCCGACTTTCGTGCCAAGCTCCCACGTTCTCCACAACGTCCATTTCTGGTCAATCGTGTGCGAAATACTCGTGGAATATTCCTTATTACCGTTGCCAAGACCATGTCACGTTTATTACTCCTGCGAAGTAATACAAAAATCAAATAAACAATCGTCAGTATGAGGATCCTTAAAGTGATCCATGATCCTGATCCTGAAGCTCTTCTGAGGATCACCACCTGTCACAGAAGTAAGGATCATTAATTAGGATAACGAATAAGGATCACTAATTGTTAGAAAATCCTCCCCTAACAATGTGGTTGGCAACATAATAGTCAAACAACACAATATTTAATATGCACAGCGGAAGCAAATTATAAGATATAATTCAACCGAATATAATGTTGTAATATCAAGTATCACAATAGTCGATTGTTTATCCACAGACGGATCAAAAATAAAATAGAAACAATAGTTCAACAGACTTTAGGCATCTTAAGCTTGCGAGACTTCTATTGATGCTAAGGAGAAATCCCAGCCAATTATGCTTAGTACCTGCATTTAATCTTTTTGGGAAAATACGTCAGTTTACACTGGTAAATACAATCAACTGACTCATTTTGGAAAATGATTGAAAATTGATTTGGATGCACGTGGCATAAACATTTTATAACTTGGGAGAATTATTTAAATATATAATCTTGTGAACGAATTACATGTTCCTTATGCGTTCAGTAGCCCGGACGTACCGGGTTAAAGATCAATAGACACACCACATTATTCTTTTGTGCACTGACGGGTGTACGCCTACACCCCGCGCTTAAGTCGTGGCCATTTCGTAAAATGATGCCTAGGATATCCGGGACATGGTCATTAACCCCCAAAGGCTTTTAAGTAAACAAAACTGTTTAAACGGGCCGATCAAATTATTCAATTAACCACCTAACGATGGAAGATTTGATACCCGACCAAGCGGTATTTTATATACCGTAACCCAAGCCCGTAATAGGGAAAATAAGTTAAAAGTATTTACCTGAGCAATGTAATAATCACAATAAGAAAATTGCAAGTAGCTTTACTGGTTCTCCTAATCTGGAACGAAGGTTTATAATAACCTATTAGAATCCTAACGGGTCTTTAGTTAAGCTTAAGCTTAGACCGGTTAGTTTCAAAGATACGGTTCGTACTCACGATTAAGCGAAGACCGGATAGAATGTGATTTAGACCCGACAAGTTCAGAGACTTTCTTAATATGGGTATTTCATACACATTCTGGATTTTGAGATAACACCGATAAGGTTTGACCCGTTTCGGCTAATTTATGTAAACTAGTTACATAAACCGAACCGAACGCGTAATAAGCGTAACGGGTATCTGTAAGAGCCATATACAGGTTTCCTAAGTTAATATGCTTCAAATATGTTGTGACATCAGTAATATGTCTTTCATTATGCCCGTAACGAATTTAAACACAAACTATGCCCCGTAGGGGTAGTTTGGTCATTTAAAAGGTTATAAAAGAGTTTAAGTATTTACCTGAGTTACAGGTCTGATATAATCAGAAAAAATACTTAGTTTGATAAGTTATAACAGTAGGGTAAAGTATATATGTGAAATTTATCAATTATAACCAAACTATGCGCCGTAGGGGCATTTTGGTAATTTCACATAAGCCGAAAAGCTCAAAACTGAAGTCTGAGTTTAACAACTTTTGATTACTGTTAAAATATTATAATTTATCCTAAATATCAGTAGGTATCACCCTTGTATGTTTAAAAATAGTCTTAGTACATACTATGCGCTAAGAACGCTTAAATAGGCGATTAGAAGCCGTTTCCGGGTTCTATATAGCAATCTGATTATTTTATTATTCCAGAAGGCTTAAAATAATTTATTTATCATATGTGATCAGTAGCAAAAGGTTTGGAGTCGATTAGATATGTAAAACTCATTTTATGGCCCGTAAGGGCAAAACCGACAATTACCGGATTAAGCCTACAACTATGAGTTATGCTCAGCCTAAAATTAATTAAAAATCTTCAAAAATCCCAAAATAATATATTACATCAGTGGGTAATAAGTTTGATATCAAAAAGTAGGCTTAACTAGGCTATACGCTAATTACGCCGTTTAATTAACATAAAGCTTTCAATTTACGCTAATGAGCATAACTCTCAAACTATACCTCAAACTGATGTCAAACTTTGGGTACAAGTTTATATATCAGTAACTAAAGTTTCTACTATTTTACATTTGCAAAAATCACGTTTTAAGGTGAAAAGGGCATAACGGTCAACATATGAGCAATTAACGGAATCATGCGTATTAATTGGTTAACTAATGAACCATGGTGTATAATCACAGAGGGTTGTACTAACATATAACCTGGTCCAAATGAAGCTCTAAGGTATTTCTAAAACATACCATAACGGGTCAGAACTGAAGTCAAAGCAAAAGTCAAAGCTTTGCGACTTTCGGTTCCGAACCGGGTCTAAACAGTAAATTGTCGGGTTGAACACGTTTAGACATGTTCTTACACTAATTACCAAGTTATATTAATGATCAAACAGGTTGTATGTGTTCTACATTGCTAATCATGCATAAATTAGAAACTAAGTATCCTGTTGACTTTTTATTAACAAGTTTGACCCGACATTTGACCTTGTTAGAGTGGGAATCAGGGGGAACCCTTTTAAGGGTTTATTACCTACAAAATTACCAACTTATAACTACTTTTGATTCGAGATTTGACTGAGCCATTATTAATTAATCTCGAAGTCAAACCGTAATTACGACGGTTTGACTTTTAGCTAAATAACTAAGCTAAACTCAATTAAAGAAGGTTAAGCAAACTTACAAGTGTCTAATGATCGATTAGGAAGGCCTGGAAGTTGCTCTTGTGCTCCACAATTGATCAGAAGTTGCTTGAGGAATGAATGATCAAAGTGCTTGCACTTAGGAGCTTTATATAGTGACCAAGACTCCACAAAGTGTTGACAAGTAAGTCTACTACTGACCATAACATACCCACAAGTGTCCCTAGATGTTTAGGGGTTGTTTAGGGGTCAAGCAGGATGAGGAAAATCGTTTAAAGGTCAAATTTTGCGTTTAAACAGCAAACAGGCGAATCTGTTGGAGCTGGGCACTGCTTGCGCACCGTAAGGGTTGTGCTTGCGGTGCGCAAGCCTTCATCAGCAGCTAAAAACTTTTGTTCTTTCATGCATTCGAAAGGGAAACTTATGTGTAACGATTTTGGCCATGTTTTATCAGTAAGGGGCCTCTAAAATGTGCCTTGAACAGTTACATACCCTACCACTTTGATATGTTTGCTTGGATTCTTTTTGAAAGTGCCATAAACGAAGGTTTACCGTAGGAATTCCATAGGATCCTATTCTTGCACTTTTGAATTCACTAACTGCAATCAATTTGCTGGATTAAAGGTATATTAGATGTTCATATTATATGATTGGGTCTTGGGATTTATAAACGAGGTCGTTCAGTGGTGAAAACTAACATGACGACACTTTTAAATCCTGCCAAAACATCTTTATTAAATCCGGGTTTATAACGCTCTTTGTCTTATATGACACGTGTCGTTATTTCATTGAACACGAATTTTCGAGGTGTTACAGCGTGTCACACCTAGGTGCGCCACGTGTGCGACACGTGGCCTGGAATGCTTATCCGGTAAAATTTAAGTTGACGCGGCCCGCGTAGCCTTCTCTTATGGCTTACGCGGCCCGCCTGAAATCCAGAAATCTTGTTTTCTTGGTTTTTCATGCACATTAGGGTTTCAAGGGTCCGGGTTTTCACTTACGGGTCATTTTTGGACATTTTTGCAGGTCCTTACACCTAAGTATAATGGTAGACGTACCATACATCTGTTCCTAAGGTTTCTAATGTTTTCACGTTGGCTAAGGTTTTGGCATATTCATGTCACTAAATTTGGATAGTCGCCAATCTGGGCTATACTCCAGTTTACACAAGATCCTTTGGGCTTGTCCCCAGTTTTGGGCTTGTCCCCAGATTTTTGGGCTTGTCCCCAGATCCTAAATAGTTAAGGATCCATGATCCTAACTTTCTACAAGATTTTGTCTTTTAATTATCACAGTTGCAAGTGTTAAGGATATAGGATCCTAACTTGGATTCTCTGGTATGATCCTTGTTTACTTTAACTTTATTCTTGCTTTATCAATTATACCCTTATTCTTTGGCAACAGGATATATGATCCTAAATCATCTCAGTTTTCAGACTTTTTTATTAGAGGATACGTAATCCTTGATCATATCCTGAACTCTTTGATATAAAATGATTTTTGTATCCATTTAATACTTTTATCAATAACTTGTAAATTCTAAAACTATGCAATAACAATTGACAAGTAAATGTATGCAAAATGAACAACATAAAGATAGCCAAAAGTTAAAGTTTTATTTATTTATCAAAGTTAACCCTTTAAAAGGTTGTCAAAATTGCCAACCCAAGTTTCTACCAGCAAAACGTGGCCCGTCCACTTGGGTTGGCAAAGGGTGTCCATACTAAAGGTTCGTTAAGTGCAGGAAATAAAAGATGAGGGGCATCAAAGGCTTCATCCTCCACAAACAGAAGGACCCATCCACCTTTGCTACCCCCTATTGTCCAAGGACCAGTGATCCTTAACCCTAACAACTACTGTTCAAAGTTATTACAGACCATAATTGTTTGAAATCAAAACACCACCAAATAAAACAGCTAAACCATAAAAAATGGGCTCCTCAGGATCCTTCAATCCACTGCCTCCTGCTTCAAGAGCTGCTGCCTCCTCAGGTTCATCCTCATCATCAAGCTCAGTTAGCCTCTGCTTCCAGGCCTCCAAATCCCAGGCAGACCTGTCAAAAGAAGGATCCTCAGCCTACTTGGACATCTGCAGCTTGATCTTCAGCATGGCGATGGTAGAGGAGAGTTTGGCCCCATCCATGATCTCCATCCGCTCTTTCTAGGATGTGATCTCAGCCAGTAGTAGCTCCTTCTGCAGCATGTTGACCTCCTTTTCTAGGGAGGAGATCTTTTTGTCTTTTGCAAGGGCGATTTTTTGGAGATCCAGGTTCTTCTCATCAGCTTCAGCCAGCCTCTGGTCTATGAGGATTTGAACCTCAACAAATTTATGCACAAGGAAGAGTTCTATGATCAGGATCCTTTATCCTCAAAAAAGTGGCATGATTTCAGGATACAGGATCCTTACCTCAGAGACATAATCGTGAAGCTGACGTTCCATCAGATGCAGCCCTTTGGAGGGTTCAGTAGTCTCCTTCCTTTTTGTCCCCTTGCCCCTGGTGCTCATACCCTTAGGCTCCGGGATGCTTGGGCTTGCAGCCAGCTCTTTCTTGATGGACCGTGAGGATGCAATCTCTTGAATGTCAGCAACGCTGAACCTAGAAGCAGATTTTAAGGATTTTCCAGCACCTACAAGCATGAAACACAGATTAGTATTCATATCCTTATTTTATTAAATATTTACATGTATACAAATGTGGATACTTACTTGACATGGTGTAGGAAGTGGATGAGATATTTTCTAAATTCTTCGATTGTGGTGGAAAAGTTCTGATGACAGGATCAAGCTTCCAGAAAGCTTCAACTCTCTCTTGGGTGGCAGGTGATTCTTGAATGTGTGACAATGTTATAGCTGCATAAACAAAGATAAAGGATCAGTTATCCTTAACAAAAAAAAGATTCTTACCGGTTGTCCTAATCTAAGAATCCTATATCCTACCATCTGTGTTCCACTTTTTGGGAAGCTGGTTCCCGTTTGTAATAGAATCCCTCCTTACGAAGAAGAATTGATTCCTCTAGTTGGTATCATTCTTGGTGGTTTTCAAGATTGGGAGAGGCTTTTGGGGTTTGGACTTTGTTTTGGTCAAAAATCAAGCAATGATGATGCAACCAAACTTTCTGTTGTGAGGTATGATGCTTGAATTGATTAACAACAATAAGGATTACTCATAAATGTAATGAACAAGTGACACGAAGATTTATACGAGGAAAAACCCCTTGATCAATGAATGATTTCCGGCATAAAAAACCTCGGGTGATGGAAACTACCGATCACCAACTCAAATTAAACAAGAATTGTATTACAACTTCGGATAATAGCGAGCTAAGTACAAGGATCACTATAGTGTATTGTGTAAAAAAGTGTGTAATCGCCAAGTGAATTAACGAGAGCTGGTGAGAGCAGTTGTAAGAGTGTGTGTGTAGCCAAAAATAGCCAAGTGTTTTCTAATTAGCTCGCCACCCCTTTTAAAAATGGAAAATATCTATACTAACTAACATTCCGCATTTGGTGCAAGTCCTCCACGACTTCCACAACGTCCATTTCCGCTATGCATGTGCGTAATAGGTATAGAATATTCTCCAGGAATATTGCCAAGACCAAGTCCAAGCTCATGTTCCTACAAAACATCATCACATTTAAAATAGATAATCGTTAGTATAAGGATCCTTAAGATGATCCATGATCCTGATCCTGCAACACTTCTGAGGATCACTACTTCAGACAGAATTGAGGATCACTAAACCCAACAGAAAATGAGGATCACTGATCATAGAGAAATCCTCCCCTAACAATTGCCCCCAAAATATAAGGAGTAATTATGTAAATAAACGAGTTGTATTTTTTGCTCTTATCCGTAATGAATCAACGGATAACTAGCCGTTGTAATCGGACTAGCCGTTACGAGCATGACGTCACTGAAGTGACTATCCTGCAAAATCATCATTATAAATAGGAGTTAGAGATAGGGATCAATCTGCATTTAAATTCAAGAGAAACTCCCTTTAAATTCATATCCGAAGATCAAACAGGTATATCTCTTCCTCTTCTTCCTTTACGTTTTCTTTCTCTGCCCCTTCTTTCTTCATCTTCTTCACAATCAAGATGATGCTAAGATCCTCACCGGCGAAGGATCACAAGAAGGACAGTCCTCTTAAGAGCCAGGGGATCATCAAATATTCAGCGAATGAAAGGTGCTGCTTCACTGATCCACAAATAGACAGAATCCGCCGTTGCTTTCTGGCAAACACCAATTTCAAGCCATTTGACCCCACCGTCTTAAGTGATTACGTTTCTGAAACTTGGGTAGCTTTCCCGGTCACACCGTTCACAATAGGATACACGTATCCTTTCCCTGAATTCACCCAGTCTTTCTTCTCCCTCACCGGCATCTCCTACATTCAAGCTATGGAAATGATCTGGAGGGTCTTATATACCCTTGAAAGGATCATTGAGCAAGAAGGAATTGCCCTAGGAATGTCGGAGTTGGCAGAGATGTATGATCTCACAACATTTGGATCCCACCGATATTTACTCAAGCGTAAACCCGATGAAGAACACCCCATCTTCAAAGCCACTAAGAATGATACTAACTGGAAACGGAGATTCTTCTTTGTCAGAAGGGATTCTCTCTCTGATGGAAAGGATCTGCCAAGGAAGTGGACCACCCGTGGTAGGATAGAGGATCCTGAGAAGGATCACCAGATAACCTTGTTTTTGTATAAGGATCACTAACACCCTTCTGTTTCCATTGTACAGCTATCTCTGTTTCGCACCTTATACCATCACCTGCCACCAAGGAAAGGCTCGCTGCTTTCAGAAGACTTGATCCTGCAACAAGGTCATTCAAAACAAACACCCAGGATTCTCAAGAAGTATCCTCAGGTTCTGTCACAATGTCAAGTAAGTATCTTGTTTTTTTGTATAGTTAAACATTTAAATAAATAGTTGAATAGAAATAGGATAACGATACTTATCTGTTTTGAATGTGTAGGCGCTGGGAAATCCTCGAAATCTGCCTCCAAATTCAGTGTAACTGATCTTGACACTGTCAGATCCTCAAAGAAAAAGTCTGCTGCTAGCCCCTCAGTCGCAATCCCCAAGGCCACCACTTCAAAGGGGAGAGGTGGAAAGAAGAGGAAGACCTCTGAAGCTGAGAACCTACAAGGCTTGCCTCTAATCCGCCATCAGTTCCTCGAAT
>JARYGA010034814.1:0-33662 GCA_030545235.1 Helianthus tuberosus | reverse complement strand
TGTGAATCAATCTTTTTGACTAGACCACTAAAGGGTCTCTTATGAATCATGGAGTAGTACTATATAATCCAAGGGTCTTAACTATTACATAGAAGCCCATTAAGGATTTAAGGTAGTACCTTTTTGAATATCCTACTACGAATCCCTCATATGAAGATATGAAAGATCCTGCGAGGATTTGGATAACGAATATCCAGAGTATAAAAACACAAAATGCATAAAGGAAAACGTAAGATGAATAAACACATGGTCATATAACCACAAAATTGTTTAACTAGAAGTTTGTTTTGCTAACAGAGTACATGTATTTAAAGCACACTAGGAATCCATCTCGTGAATTTCATTTGGTACTTTAAACATTATCAAGAATCTAACTATAAAGATAGAAAGATTTCTAAAATAAAAATTCGATTTCGATTTTAAGGAACCGAAATGTTCGAATTTAGGTACGAAAGGAATCCAATTAAGGATTCTAATTTGAATGATAATTATCCACAAGGGTCTAAATGTGAAGACAAAAAGATCCCTTATGGATTTTAGAAGTTGAAGATGTTTTGAAACCTTGCACTTGATGTGCTTAAGTCAAAACCTGAAGTAAAAATGCTTATGAGGTTGAGATGCTAGATATGCCAAGGCGACATATGAAGTGGAGTTTGAAGGTTAAGTCAATGTATGAGAAAATTATCTTTGAAAACTATGCATGGGGTTCTTTGAAGAAAAATGTGTTTAACGTTTTTGAAACCTTATATATAATACTTTTGAAATCATAAAGTAGTTGTATTAGGTAGGTATATTTAAAAAAAATGTTTTAAAATCATGCGAGATGAATTTTGAAATTATGTATAAGGTTTTTTGAAAAACATGAATGATGCTTTTCGAAATCATGCACTTGATAAGAAAATGTACTGTGTTAATATTGTTTTCAGACTATATGAAATATTTCGAAATTAGGAAGGTTGGTTTTGATAACATGGCCAATGTTTTTGAAATAACATAGACAATGCATCTAGAAAAATTGTTTTCAAACTATATGAAATGTTTTGAGATCATGAAGATTGTTTTGAAATACTTGTACTGTGTATGTTGAAAAATCAAAACGTAATGGGTATGAGATTTGGAAATACCCTTAGTTATCTAACCAAGGATTTAATGGCACAGATGTGTAAAAAGCACGATTACTCATAATTTCACTTTATTTCATGTACTTCGTTTCTTAGAATGAAACGAGTACTTAAAATTTTTGAGGGAATCATGAGCGATCATTTGAAAGAGAGAAAATCACAAGAGTAGTTTGTAAGGAACACAGTTCCTTAGTACAGGTATTATAGAGAATTTCCATACACTCATGTAACTATGCTTGTATATCAGAATTGCGAACAACAACTTTTATTTATGAACGAGACATATTGTTTCACAATACATGAAAACAAACGAAACAAAGGCATAAGACAGCAACATCCTTTGTTCAGCCGAATGCTCATCCAAGGGTTGGATTTGTATTGACAATCTTCGGGCAGTTGTTCCTATAATGGCTCGTCTCACCACAGTTGTAGCACGATCCAGACGGAAAGCGAGCTTGAGTAGGGTTGACTTGGAGTTGATTTGGACCACCTTGGTTTGGGGTAAATCGACAAACATTTGCCAGGTGACCGAGTCGGCCACATGATGCACACAAATGACACTGTAGGTGAGCTAAGTGGTGTGCATTACATTTGTCGCATATTGGGGCAGTTCCCTTGTATTGCTTCCTAACAGGTGGTGTTGCCACCCGATTGGATCCTATTTGATTTGGTACTGCTGCTACGCAAACTTTTGCCGTATGACCTTTAAGTCCACAAATTTGGCATTTGCGGCACCTCACACTAGGGAGATGATGAAGGGTACATTGGTTGCACAAAAGGTTCAATTCCGTTGTATGGCTTCCTGACTGGTAGTGCTGTCACTTGGCTAGGTCCCGCTTGATTAGGTGTAACTGTTGCGGGTTTCCTTGAAGCCTTACGCTTCCTTGATTTTGGTGCTGGCTTGACTTCTGCTTCCTTTGGTAACTCTTGAGTGGCTTCATTGTCGAGACGAGAGGCTTCATTGTTGAGACGAGCCATGGCAATGCCTAGATCCACAGACTTCAGTATCACCTCGCCTATTTGCTGGGCAAATTTGGTTGTTTGCTCGGACATTTGACCAGTGCTGAGAGGAATAGACATTCTAGAAGAAAATGAAAGACAGAGGAAGAAACGAGTGAAAGGTTATTGGATAATCAATACAGAATGGTAACGAATGAAAATTGTGATCATTTGTTTGTTACCTAAGGCAAACAAATGAGATGGTGACAAATCAAAGTAAATGGGTCAAAAATAATGTATCGTGAAGACATGCTCGCCTATAAGTGAACACTCATCCTAAGAATTCCCGGTAAGCACAACTGGTCTCGCGTCTGATGAGATGTATACGAAGTGCTTGCCTAGACAGAAAACCCAGAATACAGGCATTCACCCTTCCAGTTTGCACGTGTTCACATCATTTAAAACCCAAAACCTTGACGAGGTTTTGAAAACTCAAAGGGGTTCAAAACCATATAATAGAGAGTTCAAAACCTTACAATAGGGGGTTCAAAACCTAGTAATCAATCATCCTAGAACAGATGATTAGTTTTCAAAGCGGTTTTTTTTTTTTTATGTTCTTGTTGTGGTTGTCGCCTAAGGATAGGTGACAGTATTGTTTTATGACTAAATGCAAGTAAACTCGCGTTAGGGTCCTAAGAAGGTTATAGACTAGGTCAAAGCATTACTAATAACCTAATTCCCTATAACCATGAGCTCTGATACCAACTTTTCTGTCACACCCCGACCACGTAAAACAACAAAACATGGCGGAAACATCGGGGAGTGTTGTAACAGAATCATTGTTTCATAACACATGGAAATTTAAATATTGTTTTATTAAATACACGAGTTACAATGTCTTGAAAATCAAAGAAACATAACATAAATAACTAGTCTTGCATCTTTTATTGTCACTAAGGCCCATGTCCGCCTAAGTGTATCTTGATCAATCCTATGCTTCATTTCCTGAAACACATGTGAAAATAGGTACATCAGCATAAAGATGCCGGCGAGTACATAGGTTTTGTGAAAATAAGATTCATGACTTCTGTTTAAGAAAATGTTTAGTCATGAACCATGTAATTTGCTTTGTCTTTGTAAATCATTTGAAAAACAATAAGTTCAGATGATACGTATAAATAAGAGAATAATGCATGATTAAATGAATAACCATGTAAAATGAGTTCGTATAAGTTAAGTTGTTTGTAAAACAATGTATTGTGAAAAGTATGTTATTTGTATAAAATGTTATATGTCATAAACTGAAATGATTCAAATAACGCTACGATATGTAATACCATACAAACACTTATATATAGGAAGTACCAGCGGCGTATCCACCATGCTTGTATCATATTACACACGCCTCGTTACTTAATCACTTACTCAAACCAAACCAACAATGTAAAATGTTCATGTCTAATATAAATCATGTAATGTATAACCAATGTCAAAAGTGTTTATGTGTCAAATGTAAACCATGTAATGTGTAACCAAAATGATATGTATGGCTAGTGAAATGTATCAACTAAACCATATGCACAAGAACATAGTATTGAAGTAAAACTTGGTTTAAATCAAAGCTATGTTTTGTGTAAATGCATGATCAATGTTAATCATGTAATATGTAACCAAAATGATATGTATGGCTAGTGAAATGTATCAACTAAACCATATGCACAAGAACATAGTATTGAAGTAAAACATGGTTTAAATCAAAGCTATGTTTTGTGTAAATGCATGATCAATGTAAATCATGTAATATGTAACCAAAATGATATGTATGTCTAGTGAAATGTATCAACTAAACCATATGCACAAGAACATAGTATTGAAGTAAAACTTGGTTTAAATCAAAGCTATGTTTTGTGTAAATGCATGCTATACTGATACGAACATCTATGCGGTGTTGTGAAAATGCATACATCCAAGCCTTGAGACTGCGGCGATAAACCCTTAAACCACTTAAAGGTTTATCTAAATTATGTATATCGAATTCGGTCATTCCTTTCATCCCCTTTCTCTGGGATGTCCGGAACGGGAGTTGTCAATTCCTATGGTACCACTACCTACTAACGAATGGAGTGATCAATGTTAATGAATGTATTGTTCCATGTTAAACAAACCAAATGTCATACCAAAATGTAAACATGTGAAAACGATGCACTAAGTATGTAATCAAATGAACATACGTAGCGTGAAAATGTAATGAAAACGATGTACTAAGTAATGCACACAATGGGCACACCTAGCATGAAATGTAATGTAAAATGATGTACTAAGTAATGCACACAATGGGCACACCTAGCATGAAATGTAATGTAAAACAATGTACTAAGTAATGCACACAATGGGCACACCTAGCATAAGATGTAATGAAATCATGTACTATAATGTACTAACGAACATAGCATATATATAATGTGAAAACAGGAAAGCATGAAAGTAACAAGTAGGCACATGTGTTCCACCCCAAAACGTTTGGAAAACAGTAAAAGAGGGGTCTATGTACTCACTTGGGATTGCTCAGAAGTCCTAAGATAACAACCAAGCAATGCTAGAGATCACGGAATCAAACGGCACCTAATATAGGTAACTATGTTATTAAACCGGACCTAAATCGGAATATCGGATAGAATGAGGTTTCGTAAACCAAACGAGTATGGAAACTCGTGTAATATGGTTTAACAAAGCCTACATACTAAAACGAAACTTAACCTAAGTGTTTACGACCCATTACGACCCGTTTAGGTAGCTTATGCTACTTTAACGCGTCGTTCGCGTGAAACGCGTTCGGACCGCCTAACTAGCCCTATGATAAGTAAAATATGCCTTAAACGTGTTACATAATCAGTTATGTGACAAAAGTTTAGGTTATATATGCTTAATTACCAATTATACATGAAAAGGGTATTCTGGTAATTTACATAAGGCATATAAACTACCTATCATACAACTACTCAAATGATGTGACCATAAGGTATAACCTCGGAAGGTTATTCCCTACACTATGGTCACCTAATGTATTTGGTCGGATCCTAATGATCGACCAAACTGGGTCGGGTTCGAAGGTATAAGCGATTTATCAGATCGCTTACCCTTACGACCCTAGACAACGTGGAAATCAGTAGGCATAGTCCCAAGGGACCATAACCATCGTGATTACAATCACGTTGCGAAGTTCAAATGAACTTCGCATTGACCATGAGCTGGTCAACGCTGAAAGTCAAACAAAGTTTGACTTTCGGACTCGAAAAGCAATAAAAGAACGAAAGAATACTTACGAAGGGTCCCCGAATGCTAATTTCGATTCAAGAATCTCAGGTGTGAAACAATGGTTTCAACTTAGAGTTTCTCAATCAAAATTCTAGTGATTTTAACAATGAAAGGCATGGGGTATATATAGTTTTTGGTCCACCGTTAAGATCGTTTCATGGAAACCGTGCTTTAATCACATCCGTACAAGTGTCGGAACCTTATGGTGCCTAAAAATGGTCCTTATCATCTGACTAAGCAATTGAGAAGGTGTGGTGGAGGATAAAACAGCTGGAAACTGATGTTAAATGCAGTTAATCTGGTCCAGAAGGCGGACGCGGCCCGCTTCAGGATCAGACAAACACAATGCGGGCCGCCTGGGATGTCTGATCAGCCCACATGTTTCAGAAATGACAGTTTCAGTCCCTGCACGTGTTTAAGGCCATTTTCGACACTTCTAAGGCCCGTAAAGCCAACTTTAAGGCCCTAAAATGTTGCCTAAACATTGTGGACATGAAACATGCTAAAAAATATGTCGGATGATGGTTCGTTTGGTCGTACGAACGCGATGTTCGCTTAATTACGACGGAATGCGCACAAGCGCGAAAAACGATCCAAATGACGCGACGAAAGGATTTTTCTTATGGCGAACACTAAAATATAATATAGTCATACTTACATAAATTTTTGGATGTCCGGATATATTCAGAACGTAAGTTATGCGCGAAAGTGCAAACTTGTGCACTTTTTGACACTTTTAGTCCCTGAATGAGCCAAAAGTTTATTTTAGCACACCGAACCCCTCAAAGCCTATTTCTAAGCTATATAAAGGATATTTAAGGTGTGTTTAACTTATGGTCATATTCCGGAATGTCTGTTCCAGTACGAATCGTCATACTTTCGCAGTTTGTCAAGTTTAGTCCCTGTAAGCGAATTAACTTGTTTTTGCCATACCAAAGCCTTCAAAACTTATTTCTAAGTTATGTAAAGGTTATTTAAGGTATGTTAAGCCTATGTCACTATTCCGGAGTGTTTTTTGCATTAAACTGGTTATATTTACGCATCTGTGCGCGTATAACCTTCCAGAAAGCGATTTAGAGTTTGGAATTGAACAAAAATTGATATGTGCAAATGATACACATATTTTTACAAACCCCAAGTATGAAATATAATATTTCATTGGTTCGGTATTTGTTTGATGGCCGTGGAGGCACAGGTGTTACATTTTCTCTATCCTATCACACGAATCGATACAAGACGAAGACAACAGACATATGCACCAACAAACTCCCCCTTGGATGTTGACGAGTCTTCGGCACACAGTTCTTCAGTCTTGATCAGTCTTTTCTCTCTTTCCAAAGTATCTGACATTGTAAGCTTCTATCAAACTATCTCTTCTTCGTCTCTTCTTCCTCCAGGACTGCAACCTGGCTTTCTTAAGCTACAAGCTCCCCTTTGCTAACAGACTCCCCCTTAAGTTGTACCGGGATCGTAGACTGGCTCTTCAGCTTTCGCAAGGTCTAAGATCATGTCCTGGCTCAAATTCTGCTCAGGCTTAGACACAGGGATCTACATAATTCTCTACCCAACAATAAATTTCACACATTTATAAAATGTAACAAATTTAAACATTGGTAGAAATTGTTCATCATTCACAAACTTTTATCAAGTCAAACTTAATGACCCTGAATTAACACTTGAAAGATTATTGAAAACCCCAATTCAATTTAAACATTGATCATTTTTCATTTTTTTTCTCTTTAAACACACTTTCCCAACCCATTGTTGTTCATCATGTTTAGCACTCGGAATTTTGAAAATCAGCTTTCCAACATCAGCTGTCGAAAATAAGATGAACAAAAATCTTTTTGAATTTTCAAAATTATATGCTAAAACACATTAATGAAAAGCAATAAAGAAATATTTACAGACAATATTTGTGTGAGTGTGCGTAAGAGAATCATATCAGTTTATGACAAATCACTAGCACCGTTGAGCTTTAAACACTTTAAGTTCTAAACGATTCACTTAGATTGTTAGTATATCGATCCACTAAAATTTTCACACAAAGTTCAACTGCTTCGAGATACGAGATTAATGTTTTAAGGATTTAAACTTATTCGCGTGTCCCAGCTTTGAATATACTCCCATATCCAGATCCCAATATTCAGTCTTACAGGTGAGTATACCTTGATGATATCTGTAAGGGGTGAATTGCGAAACTTTGAGAGCTCAATTGTTTTTCAGAGTTGAAGGTTCGACTTTTGGTGTGTCCCCCTTGGGGATCTTCTTTACAACGGTACTTGATTTTATCTTTTCGATATTTCATCAATATTTGTATTGAGGGGGTGCTTTTATGTCAAGCAAGCGAAAAGTATTATACGGGGACTAGGCCATTGCTTCCGCAAAATCAGAAGTCCCGGGATAATACCCCAGATATCACTAAGTATAAAGACCAAGTATCTTAGAAAGAGGGATCTTTCAAACAAGATTTCGGGGGTTACCCATATATCCGAGAGATGTTCCCCACGAGATAAGTAAGTAAAATATTTAGGTTTATATCTCGAAAACAATCTACTAAGCGTGTAAAAACCTACTGGCATATCATCAGTGAGAACGTTTATCACATATTTAACTTTCCAATTCTTTAGCATGCTGTGATTGTCTACTGATGTACTATCATTTCCTCTTTTTCACAACAAAACTCATTTTTTATTTTTCAATGTTTTTGGATTTTAGATTTTATCATGTTTTTGGATTTTCTATAAACTTTCTCCCCCTAAAATCAAAAACATATTTTTGTGTTTTTGGTTTTATCAAAAACAGTAAAGAAACTGTACAGAAAACATGACAAACTGATGTGAATTGCTTCAAATCACCATCCACTTGACTTAAACAATCAGAACTCCCCCTGACAACAAACTATTTTCCCATTCTGATTTCAAAACACTTAAGTTTGTTTTAATCAAATGGTTTTTCCAGAAAATTAGTTTTGTTGATTTCACACATCATGGGGTTTCATCACATTGTTCTTTCAACCATTTGTAAAACCACTTGTATAATCAGGTTCAATCAAGTTCAACTTAATGACCTTGATTAACCACTTGTAAGATCAGAACCACTTGAAGGTTCTTATCAACCATATCACTTGTAAGTAAAACTATGACAGTTTAAAAATTTTCAAGAAAGATGTCGATTCCTACTCCCCAATTACCAACCTGGGAGTTCCGGCAAGTCAGGATTTTTAAGCAAAGAATACCGACACCCAAGCCTGACCTGCTTTGGGTGTTACCTGTTCACTTTCACTTGGGCTTTGGGTATTCCTTTTGGATTCATAGAAATCCTTTACCCCTTTGGCCTTCCCATTGACCATTTTCCCAAATATGTTTTTCACTTTGTTGTTAAAAGCCTTGTCAATATCAAATTCTTTCTTTTCAGAAAAGAATTGATTCAAAATTTCCACATTTCCTGATTTTGATTTTAAATTTTCCGCCCGCAATGGTGGAAAGTTTGCGTCATCCATTGGCGGAACTGAATTTTCTCTTTTTAGTTCAACTGGTGGCTCCTCTGACTTTAACGAGTCAGACTCATCGCCATACTTTACATCTGTTTTCTTAATCACCCAAGTTTGGTTGTTAAGATTCACTTTTCTCTTGTAAAATCTTTTCGAACACTCACCAACCTCAAATTTTGAATTTTAGAAAACTTTGAATTGTTCGGTTGGTAGTTCATTATCAACAACTTTTCCTTTTAGCTTAGGAGGCACTCCTTGTTTATGTTAGTCGTCGTTGGACAATTCCAAGCGATGTGACCAACAACTTTGCATTTGAAACAAGTTCTTTTCTCCTTTTTCTAGTAAACATCATTCTTCAATTTCTCTTACTTCTTAGCAAGGAATTCTTGATTCGTCATCTTTCTGAATGAGCTCTTTTCCTCTTCATCAGAACTAGACCCTGAAACAAATACAGTTTTTGTTTTAGAAGTTTTCTCATTTTTATGGTTTTCAGGTGGAATAAACCCTAAACCTTTCTTTTTGAAATTACTGTTATGGTTTGGTTTCTTTCGATAACCTAAACCAGAACTGTAACCCTTTTTCTTGTTTATCCTTTGTTGAACTCTTGAGGTGTATTTTTTAGATTTTTCAGAAAGATTTACATCTTTTATTTCAGAAATATTAATTCCTGTTAGTTTGAAAACCTTGTTAATCAATTCAGTTTTAACACCTCTTATTGGAAATTCTTTATCAGAATATAATTTGTCGAAATCATTCAAAGTATATGCCACTTTGAATGTTTCGTCATTCAAATTATTTTTTGATAAAAGAAATTCTTTTTTGTAGACCCTTTTGACCGATGATTTTGAACTGTTGGCCGACGAACTCGAATTCTCAGATTTGGACTTTGACTCTGACTCCTCATCTTTATCCAACACCTGATCGACCACTTTCTTTATTAACTCAGACTCGTGATTAGTGTCAGACGATGTGAATGTGACATCAATGTTGTCTAGTAACTCATCAGTTGTTTCGGACTTTAACTTTATATTGACTGCCTTGTTGACTTGTTCCTCATTTGGTTTTCTGGGAGAATAACCTTCCCAGATCGGAGGCGGACACTTTTTATAATTTGCACTTTGTTTCTTACCAGTATCCATTTCTTCTGACTTCTTATCCTGAAAGGCTTCAAAACCTGTAATAGTAGGATAAACTCTATCAATCAAATAATCAGAACTTGAGTAACATAGCAACAATCTTCTGATTCTTTCATTCTCAATCTTTTCAGTCTCCAATTCTTTCTTCAACTCTGCATACTCTTCAATATAGTGATTGATAGTCTTCTGTTTAGTCATCATTGTTGCATTCAACAATTTCAAAGCATCTTTTCTTTCTGAGTTTGTCTGTTGCAACTGGTTGACTGTTCTATTCAGCACATCATACGACTCTTTTACATACTTGACATCGAACAACAATTTTTCCTTCATTTCGTTGAGCTCACTATACTTCTTATCTTTTTCTTCACAATGTTTGCATGGCTCCAAACATTTCAGACAAGATTTAGTAACCTCTTCCTTTTCTCTTGCTGTGCTTCGCTCTTTAAGCTTCTCCAATTTATCTTCAAAATAAAATTTGAAACTTTCATGAGATAAATGATTTTTACCAATTTTTATTTGTTTAATTTCCTCTTCATCATCACTGCTATCAATTGATGATTGATCACAGACTGAATCTTCTGAAGAAACAGATTCTTCATCTTGAATTTTCTCATTTTCTGCAATCACATCTATCCATTCTTTCATCAATTCTGGCTCTTGAATGATCTGTGCAATAAATGCTCTAAACTTTAAATCAGCCGGAATGTATTTGTCCCAGCTAAAACCCTCTGGCAAATTTTCATCATCTTGATGAACTAGATAAGCTTTCTTTGGTTCTTCAATCTCCTTCCTAACATGTGAAGTTTGTGGCGATTGTAGTTGATGTGGCTGTTGAGCAGCTTGATGATAAATCGCTTTCTAATAATAATCATTGTTCCCGAAGGGATTCTGAGCTCCACCTGCTTCTCGATTGGTACATTCCCTCTTGAAATGTCCTTTTTCCCTACATCGAAAACAAGTAACTTTAGATTTATCAAAACCTAAAGTAGAAACATTAGCATCACGAAAGTCATCTCTTTCGGTAATCTGTTTAAATTTCTCAGCTCTCCTTTACACGCTCGCTAAACACCACTTAATATCCATAAGCTCCATTTCCTCAGCATCAATCTGATCGTAATCCTCTTTTGTCAACATAGGATTTCCGATCCTTCCTGCAACCAAACTCTCGTATGATTCCAACACGGTAACTAGTAATGCCATATGACCTTTAGCGACTTCTTCAGAGAAATTTTGATCGTTTTGAAGATGCAACGCGATGTTGCGTTGTAGCACATGACCATTACCATTTTTTGAGCTTTGAGACTGGTTAACTGGAGTTGAAACATTCGAATTGACACTCGGATATGAAGAAAATCCACTAGTTTTGCATGAACTTTGATTGACTGATCTGGATGAATTTTCTCTGCTGAAAGCGGTTTGGATCTTAGGACTTGCTTCAACACTTTGACCATTACCTTTGTAATACATTTTGATATCTTGTTGACCACTAGAATTGTTCATTCTAGTAATCTTTTGTTGGTCAAGATCTTGTTCTTCAAGTTTTTCAATGAATTGTGCAATTGTCAATCTATCATACTCTCTGGTATTCTTCAAGATCATAAGATATGTACCCCATTCTTTTGGTGGTAAAGTATCTGCTAATTTATCAACCCACTCTTATCGCTCTTTAGTGATCTCCAATCGAGTCATTGAACGTACTAGATGACAATATCTTTCAACGAGCGTCTTTGTAGTTTCACCCGGCACACTTGTAAACAAATCAAATTCCTTTTTCAATAGAGACTTTTTACTCTTGATCATCTCCTTACTAACCTCGAACTTTGTATGAAGAGCTTCCCAAATCGAATATGCACTCTCATCATGTTGAAGTAATATGAAGATGTCTTCTTTCACTGTTGTTGAAGTAAGCTGACCATCATCTTTTCTGCCTTGTACATATCTCTCTCTTTATCTGCCAATTCAGAGATATTTTTTTACAACTCCAAGATTATTACAAGGTCTAACATACTTAGTTTCAATGCATTCTCAAGACATTAGATGATGTGCTTGAACCCAGTTTTCAAACTTTTCTTTCCAACTGTAATAATCTTCAATGTTCATCAGTTTTGGGGGTTTTTGTGAGGTTCCCGTTTCATTTACCATGTTCAGAACTGTAACAGGAGTAGTCGGAGTCGTAGCAAATGCGTTGTAGAACTCGGAATCCATTTTACAATCTTAAAATTTACAAAACTATCTTTCCACACAATCTGAAGTCTCAAACGAACTGACAACACTCACCTTGTGCGAACTGAAACAAACAACACTCAAACGACCTGAAATATGGCACCTCGTCCGAACTGACAACTTTGGTGCGAAGTAAGAATCACACTTCGTGCAAAGTGGGGTGAAGTTTGGTGCGAACTGGGAAAAATACTTCAGATCGTGCGATCTGGAAACAAAATAGTCTCTTCGTGCGAACTGATCTAGCAACAACCCAACACGTGCAAAATGAACACCTAAAACCTGACTTTCTTGCGAACTAAAACAAGTCAGTTCGTGCGAACTAAGGCAAAATCTCATACGATCTACGCCATGTTCAAACGATCTGGTAATTTTGTCCAATTTTATCAGGTTTTGGATCGATTTTTGGTCTGATTTTTTAACAAGTTGTTAATAACAGTGAAACGCACGTAATTTGTGAAAATCAAGACATTTTGACCTTGAAAACCCTGTTAATTTTGAAAAGATGTGAAGAAAATGAGTGGAAGTGATATTTTCAGATGAAATCAAGCTGAATTTGTAAGAATTCTTCCTCCTGAGCTCTGATACAACTTGAAGGATCGAGAAACGACCTAAATGAGTCGATCTGAATAATTCTTGAGCGAAACGAGAGGCGGAATCAGACGTTTCGGTGTTAAATCAGCTTGATTTTCACTAGAAAGTAGTTTAACAGTCTTTTTGATTGATTTGACAAAGTTACAGACCACTTGACACTTCGGCAACACCTCTGCTCCGGAATCACGAACGTTACAAATGAAGTACACAAGTCCACTATTTATACTTGCACCAGTTTGCACGAAAGCACCATGATCCAGTTCGCACGAACTGGTAATGTCCAGTTCGTACGAACTGCCAGTTCATACGAACTGCTAGTTCGTGCGAACTGGCTTGTTTCGTGCTGAACTTTGTTTTTCTCGAACTACGTGACTTGTTTTCTCTATCCTATCACACGACTCGATACAAGACGAAGACAACAGACATATGCACCAACATCGGTGAAGTATTATTCTTCGTCAAGAAATGTTGCGACGAAGAATTTATGTTGTTCGTCAAAGGGCCAGTCGACGAAGGATCAGGTCCTTCGTCAGCTTGGGTTTTTTGTGGGGATCAAGGCAGTTTCGTGATTTCCTAAATTTCAGCTCATTAATTCCGTAACAGTCGCTTAACAAGTTCATCAGTTTCCAAACAGATCAAACGACACTTTTTAACGATGATCATGCACCCTAGTTATGAACAATCATCACTCATTCAAAACGTAACAGTTCCCACTCATCATACAAATCATCCTAAACAATCATTAACCCTAAACACCCAATGACAACACACAATCAGATTATTAATTTATCACGGAATAATTTCATCAAGCAGAATTATCACATCTCATCATGAATATTAACGTATACAAATCATCGAACCCTCACATAAGATCATATCATCAGTATTTTAGCAATTAACGATGATAGGAACTAACTGTGATACCGAACTGATTAGTTTGTTCGACATGAAAAGGCTTCGAGACCCACAATCGCCGTCGCATAGTAAGGAGAGGAAAGGGAGAGAGTTTTAGGGTCTGATGTTTAAGTTTTGACGGTTATGAAATGTTATGCAAAGAAATAACAGTCGGGCTCCTCTTGGGCCACTAATAAACCTGGGCCGAGAACCCTTTTGGCGAAGGATCCTCTCGACGAAGAACCCTTTTCATCAAGATATGATTGTGATGAAGAACCGCCGTGATTGTGGCGAAGAACCTTCTTCGTCAAAAGAGGTTCTTCGTCAAAACAATCGAAACATAATAATACTTTAAACAACTCCTTAGTTAACAATTTACAACCAAACATAACCACACCTTAATCATTCATATATCGTGCACATGTTACAACATAAAATGAATTGTGAAAACAGGATTGTGAAACAAGTAAACAAGTAACGCGTAAAGAAGGGACCTTGGGATCTCGGGTTGTCACAGTTTTCGAGTGACGTCATCACGGGTTCTTATGAGTACCGGAGTATGATCTCATCTCACCAAGAGCAACTCGGATCTAAAGGATTTCTACAATGTTTAAACATTGATTTCACCTAAATCTAAACATCTTTCAAGTGTGTTAAACTTTTCTTCAAACTTTCTTCACTTTTCACTCAAAACCGTTAGAATCTGGACTCATTCGGGTGTTCTACTCATTCTCTGGTAGAGGACTGAGCTGAGAACAGATTACTACCGGAGAGACAAATAATTCACGGGTGGAACATGAAACACCGTCAGGAACAGCTTGTTCAGATCAAACGGGGTGATTCCCGTCCGAACGGATGAGTTAGTCTTGATGTGGATCCTGTTGTTTAAACACGTTGTCATACCGTCTTGATAAAATCTTTTAACTTAGCTGATTTTACAAACTTTTCAACTCCAACAGTCGCCCGATCGAACGCCTATCCGACCAGGTGACTTGTGACTTTAAACACTTAAACAATTTCCAAATTTCAAAGTATGCTATCCTCCACTCGGATCACCATCCGAGCGGACGGCCATCCGTCTGGATGACCGTCCAACCGGACGACCTGAGAGGTAGAAACACTTCAAAACTTTTACAATGCTACAACGTAAACTTCAAAGTTCAATACACAAACACATCCTTCCAAAACGAATGACTATCCGACCGAATGTTCATCCGTCCGGACGGTCATTGTTGGACCGTTTTGTGACCCTGAATAGTCAGTCAAGGACGTTCATCTTCACGAAGTTACAACAGCTTTTCCTTTCAATTCCTTCTCTTTTATTGCTTTCTGAATGGATTTTGACAGAGTTCGGTTACACAAGCAATGCCAAGGTTTCGCTCTAATGTCTCCAAATGAGATCACACATAGGGTATATATAGGTCAGCTGGTTCGCTCATATGGACTGCCATATGAGCGAAACCCCATATGATCATATAAGCGAAACCACCAGGACCATTGGAGCGAAACCACTTACAATATTGTACATATGAGCGAAATCACCTACTAACCTATGTACACATAAGCGAAATACATAATAAAACCCTAATTTTGACTTTTAAGATCCAATCTAACTTATTTTGACCTAAGACTCAGTGTAAACGTAGTCAACAGACATTCTGTGCACCAACAGACTCTCCCTTGGATGTTGACGAAGTCTTCAGCTCCGAGTCTTCAGTCTTGGTCTTTTCTCCAACTCTCTGTCTTCACATCATAAGCATTCTATCTTCACAGGCTCGGAATCACAACCTAGCTTCATCTTTAAACTTCCCTTTGACTGTTGATCCAGACTCCCCCTTTCACAGACTCCCCCTCTCAATATGCTAGAATCTGAGGTCTTGATCTGGTTCAAGCTTTGACATTTAGCTTCCGTGGGAATGATGAAGTCCAAAACCTGTGTATCAAACATCAAACATTACAAACTATCTTTTCAACAATAAAACAAAAGCTATCAGCTTTAGCAATCCACTCAAGTATTCAGGTCCAAGTTAATGACCCTGATTACTCAATTAATCTACCAAGTCGAATTTAATGACCTTGGTTGATCATTTGACGAATCAAACTGATTTTAAAAACAACAATTTACACAATTTCTGAAAATAACAAGTATCAAGTTAATGAACTTGTTTTGGACTTTCCAATAAAACAAACTCCATCAAGATAAGCTCTCCTCATTCTTCAGTCCAGAATCTCCTGCATCTGCTTCAAACATCTGAGAATCCAACAATCAACTCTCCACTTTGGTTTGTCGGAAAATAAAGCAGAAATGAAAAATCTTTTTGGATTTTATAAAGTGTTCTAAACTAAGAAATGAAATACAGAAAACTTAAAATTGCAGAAAGTAAACAAAGTAAACTATTTACAAACTTATTTTTGACGAGCGTGTCAGGGAATCATATCAGCTATTCGACAAGTCACAAATACCGTTAAGCTTCAATTACATACTCAGAATTAAACAATTCGCGTAGATTGTCGATAGACTGATCCACTTAAATTCTCACACAAATTTCAAACTGTCCAGGATACGAATTTAGTGTTTTAGAGACTTAAACTTATACGTGTGTCCCACCTCTTGAATATACTCCCGTATCCAGATCCCGATATTCAGTCTTACAGGCAATTACGACACGAATGATATCTGTAAGGGGTTAATAATTTATAAAGAATCATGAGAGCTCAGGTCAGAACTACCGTTCAGCAGAGAGATCATGACTCAACTTGTAGGTGTGTCCCTTTTAGAGGATCTTTTTTACAACAGCATTGCTAAGCAATTTTATTGTCTTATCATATATGCTGAGGGTAATGCTATGTTTCAAGCATTGTAGAAAGTATTATTCAAGGACTAGGTCAGAACTTCCATTCAGCAGAAGTGCCGGAATAATACCCCAGATATCACTGAGTATAAAGCCTAGTATATCAGAAAACGGAATCTTTCAAACGAGATTTCAGGGGTTACCTATATATCCAAGTAGTGTTCCCCACGAAATAAGCAAGTAAGATTTAAGTTTATATCCCGAACAAACTTACTAAATGTGCAAAAACCTATCGACACATCATAAGCGAGACTGTTTAACCATTTAAACATTACATTTCTTTAGCATACCGTGACAGTCAAGCCGATGTACTATCATATTCCCTTTTTACACAAGCTCTTTTTCTGGTTTTCTATTGTTTTTAAATTTTGAAAATATCTCGTGTTTTTGTATTTTTACATTTTTTAATGTTTTTGTATTTTCTGAAAAAAAAATATCTATATACATCTATCTACTCCCCCTAAATACCAAAACAAGTAAAAAATCGACAAACCATTGCAGATTGTTTCTCGTCTTCATCCGCAACAGTACTCTCATCAACGCCAATAATGCCATCCAACACCGACAGAAGCTTCATACCGTTCAGTTTTAACAAATATGTAAACCGATTTTTATCAAAAGCTTTGGTATGTAAATCAGCTTTCTGTTCGTCAGTGTGGATTTTCTCAATTCGTATCAACTTTTTCTCAAAACAATCACGAATAAAGTCATGACGAATTTCTATGTGTTTAGTTTTAGCGTGATGTACTGGATTCTTTGTGATATTTATTGCGGCCTCATTATCAACAAAAAGAGGTGTGTTAAGAAACTGCAAACCGTAGTCGCGCATCTGTTGCTGTATCCACAGGATCTGAGAGCAGCAACTGCTAGCAAAAACATACTCCGCTTCACATGTAGATAACGCCACAGACGTTTGTTTCTTACACTGCCAGGTAACCAATCTAGTTCCAAAGAACTGGCATCCTGCAGTTGTTGATTTGGAATTGACTTTGCAGCATCCGAAATCCGAATCGGAATACCCTTCGAGCATAAAATCGCCTTTCCTACGATACCACAACCCCAATGAAGGAGTTCCTTTCAGGTAGCGTAATATCCTCTTCACAATGATCATATGCGAAGCTCTCGGGTTAGATTGAAATCTTGCTGCGAGGCACGTTGGGTACATGATATCAGGACGTGAAGCTGTTAAGTACATAAAAGAACCTATCATGGAATGGTAGAACGTTTCATCAGCCCTGTCTCCGGTGAGATCTGGGTGAATCCCATGATTTGTTGCAAGTGGGGTAGCAGCTGGAGTAGAACTTGACATCCCAAATTTCTCTAGAATATCATGAAAGTACTTTGTCTGGTGAATTAAAATTCCCTCAGGAAGTTGTAATTGAAAATTCCGAATAACCGAATCGAGTATGAGAGGTTCACCAGTTGCAACCACGACTGATAAGGGCTTCCTTAGTTTAGTTCCAGGCATCGCAAGAAAAGGCTCAAATGCTAACGATACAAAACTTCTATTGGCGCCAGAATAAAAAAGAATAGATGCAGGTTGATGGTTAACAAGGAACGTACCGTTAACAACTTCGTTATCAGCACGGGCCTCATTAACGTTCAAGTTATATGCTCGTTCACGAGAGGAATTTGCATTAGCGTTGGCATTCGTGTTCGCCAGTTTAGGGCAGTTGTTCCAGAAGTGACCCATCTCTTTGCAATTATAACATGAACTAGGTGGGAATGGTCTAGCAGCGTTTCCCTGAACTGGAGCTTGATTTTGAGCAGCTTGATTCAGACCCAATCAACAAATGTTGGCCGTGTGGCCAAGTTTACCACAAGTGGTGCACTGTTTACACATTTGTTGAGCCGCATGATGACCATTGCACCAATTGTAGTGAGGTGCAGTACCAGCATATTGTTTCTTGGCAGGAGGCTATTCTGGTGGGTTCTGAGCGTTTTGATTGGTAACAAAAAAAATTTGGGAAGCCTTGCGCTTCTTCGACCTCCTTGACGACTCGCCCTTTTTCTTACCCTTTCCCTTGTCTTGAGTGGCATCAACTGACTGTTTCTTATCACCCTTGCGGGTCAGTTTTCCCTTCCTGACCTGAGACTCATTCAGGGTTGCAGCCAATTCGATAGCCTGACGAACAGTGGTAGGGTTGCTACCAGTAACTATGTCTTGCACAGAGTCAGCCAAACCATCAATATACCTCTCAATAGCTTTCTCCAATGGGGTAACCAGAGTAGGACACAATAATCTCAGCTCCTCATAACGATCCGTGTAAGCACGGTGTTCTCCCCCGTCTTGTTTCAGATCATCATGAGAGCCCGAAGCTCTTCCCAATTTTATGCCAAAGCCACATCAGCACCCCTATCTCTCATCACACCGTTCCACCATGTTAAAGCATGTTTCTTGAAAACACTAGATGCAAACTCGACCTTTCGCTCATTCGGACATTGAACATGTCTAAAGGTGCTTTCCAGACTCGAACCATTGTAGGAGCGTAGTTGCTCCTTGAGACCTAGAAAATTTTAGTGGTTTAGCCGAATTGAAAGTCTTAAAACTGTACTGAGCATTGTTGTTGTTGTTATTGTTATTGATGTTCACTTGATTGATTTGAGTAATTAGGTTCGGAATCACAACAGCCATCTGCTGAGTGACAAGGGCTGCGAGTGCAGCATCCTGTGCTCGATCACATCTAGGTGGCATATTCTAAAAAGAACAAGGATACATGAGAAACGAGGGAGATTGACATATGGATTAACAAAAGAGGTATTGAAAAATTCGACAATGCATAAGGAAAGTGATCATTCGTTCGTTACCTCGAATAAACAAACGATACACAGTGACTAATCAAAGTAAATGGGTCAATATAATGTATCGCGAAGACATGCTTTAGCCTATAAGTGGACACTCACCACAAGAGTTCCCAGGTAAGAGTGACTGGTCAGATTATGTGGATTTGTACGAACACTCTAGCCTTAGACAGAAAACTCAGAATACAGGCATCCACCCTTCCAGATTGCATGTGTTCACATTATTTAGACCCAAACTTTGATGAGATTTTGAAAACTTTGAAGGTTCAAAACCTTATAATAAATCATTTCAGAATAGATGATTGATTTTCAAAACGGATTCGTAATTCGTGTTCTTGTTGTGGTTGTCACCTAAAGATAGGTGACGGTATTGTTTAAGAATCTAAATGCAAGTTTACTTGCGTTAGGGTCCTAGAAAGGTTATAGTCTAGGTCAAAGCATTACTAATAACCTAATTCCCTATAACCATGAGCTATGATACCAACTCTTCTGTCACACCCCGACAGCGTTAAAACAGCAAAACCGCGGCGGAAAACGTCAGGGAGTGGAGTAACAGAATCATTGTTTCACAACACATGGATTAAAAAGTTTCGTTTTATTTAGATATTAAACATTAAAGATCATCTTGAAACAGAACAAACAGTTTAATATATTGTCTATCATCTGATGGGATTTTAACATGTTCATCAAAGTAATTTCATCCATATGAAATAAAAACGCAGCGGAAAATAAGTTTAAAACATGTTACTTTTATAAGATATAAAACCATTTATATGCAAAATCCCAAAACCCGGATCAATATATGAAGATGCATACTATCATATACAACCATAGGGTGTTTAGAATACTACCTTCCAAGGAGTAGAGAATATGAAGAAGATGATGCTTCTTGAACGGTTGCCTTCAAGTGTAGAAGACCTCAAGCTTGTATACCCAAAGCCTTCCAACAAACACCTTAGTTTTAGCTAGGATTTCTACACTTATGAACTCACTATTGAAACCCTCTTGAAGCCATCATATGGCCGAAAATATGAGAGGAGGTTTTGGAGTTCTTGCACTTGATTTATGAACTTGAAACTCTCCACTAGATCAACCATACATGACCCGATTTTTAGAGTCTTACACTTGATTTTTCCAAATAAAAATCAACTCTTGGATGATCATGTTGAGGCCGAAAATTTTCAGCCATTTCTACCTATCTTCTTCAAGTTCTATATACAAATATTCATCAAAAATGAATATATAAGACATGAGAGATTTGCCACCCACTTGACCCAATCAAAAACCTTCTAGACATGCAAAATGCATGTCATATAATTGGACCATTCTTGCTTGGGAAGACCATCCAATCAAGAGGCTTCTAACTTATGACAAAATGCATGTAATATTATTGGCCACTTTTGTCTTGGGAAGGGGGGGGGGGCGGCCTAGCCTTTATATAAAAAAAACAAATTCTTTTATATAAAATATAAGTCTTGCATATATATATTTTATAACTTTTATAAAATATAACATCATATGTTATAAGACTTATGCTATTTTTATTATGTTATTTAACCCATTAAATAACAAAATAAAATATTCTCTCAAAATAAATTATCCATATAATTTATTAGTTTGTCAAGTGCAATTATTTAGAAAACCAATTTCTAAATATTCTAAGTGTTGATATTTATTTATTTGATCATATCATAAATAAATATTGTAAGTGTTTGTCTAGCTTGTTATTAGGTATGACTCGACTTGGATCATAACGTACTAGCCACATCAATTTAATATGTGTCTTGGGCATACATAGTCCAACAATCTCCCACTTGCACAAGATACATAGAAGATTGATGCAAGCAGTAAATGACGCCTAACTACGGTTTACTACCCCTAATACGTATGACTATATGTGCCATTCAATAACATCATCCCCTACAAGTCCCTTACTTGAACATGATTTAGGTGAATCTATCATTTATCCTTTCGTTACAGATGTCATGTCAAATCCAGAGACACAGAGTGATCACTCTCTGTTGATTTAACTTTAGCAGGCCTTAGACATCTTACTCTCAACGAATAAGAGGAACAAATCCCATCTTGACTACATACGTCTCTCACAATCACCTTGTACCACACCTGAGCTTAGCCTTATGTACTGTCATATTATTGACAGCGAAGAAAAAGTCAAGGTATAATATTTGGTGAATATCAAGACCCAATATGTATCTCGGGTCTGAGGATACTATGATATTCTCCTTTACTCAAATTTACTTATGATCAATCACAAATGATTCCATGCAGTAATATTTGAGAGCGAGTCAGTCCAATATTTGTATCCCACAAATATCTATGAACCTTGGCAGCAACACTTTGCTCTATATTCATATCTAATGAATATCCACCAATCCAAATTCATAATAGTCTTACATTCATATTTGTTCCCACAATTATGATCGACTACGGACATTTAGAATAAGTAACTTATTCACGGATTTAAACATGCTAATATGGAACATAACTCAACATACCATAAAGAGTTATAATAACAATTGTTCCAATATCCAAATATAAAATAGATCAAATCCAATCACTAGAATATCGAAGTCCTAAGGCACAAGTATGACCCTTTCATGCTTTGCCCATTCAAGGAGCTTCGTGAGTGGATCCGCAATATTTTGATCAGTGTGAACTTTGCGAATACATATCTTTCTCTTTTTCAACTCATCCCTTATGTCGTTGAAAGTCCGCTCAATGTGCCTAGTCTTTCGATGTACACGAGGTTCCTTGATTTAAGCAATCGCACCATCGTTATCACAAAGATCTCTAGGGGTCCTGAATGGTAGGGACTACCCCTAGATTGGCAATAATTCAAGTGGCAGGTCCATACGAATTATCTCAATCAATGAAGCGGTGATATATTCTGATTCTGTAGTGGACAATGCTACCATGTTTGTGATCGAGAACCATTTTGATCAGTTTGGAAACTCGTATCCATGTAACCCTTTACAACGAATTCCGAAACTCGCATCCTTGTAACCCTTTTACAACGAGTTCTTTTCACCAGATCCATATATTAGAAACATATCCTTAGTCCTTCTAAGGTATTTCAATATATATATATATATATATATATATAACAGTCACCCAATGACCGTTTCTTGCTGGTTTCTTCTCGTTATGCTTAAAGCGCATAACTTGTCCAGTCTAGTGCATATCATTACGTACATAATGAATCCTATAGCTGACGCATATGGGATTCCTTTGATTCTTTCTTGCTCATCCTTTGAGCTTGGACATTGAGATGCACTCAATATTATCCTCTCTTGAATAGGTACCAAACCTTTCATAGAGTTCTTTATCTTGAACCCTTTCAAGACTTTGTCAATGTATGCACTTTAGTTTAAACCTATCAATCGCCTTGATCTATCCCTATAGATCTTTATTCCCAAAATATAGGCGACTTCACCAAGATCCTTAATGGAAGAACAACTTCCAAGCCAGGCTTTTACACCTTCCATGGTTGGAATGTTATTTCCAAATAGTAGAATGTCATCAACATATAATACTAATAAAGTGATGATGCTCCCACTAGCCTTCTTATACACACAAGCTTCATCGACGTTCTTGATGAATCCATATTCCCTAATTTCTTCATCAAAATGGTGATTCCAACTTCTAGATGCTTGTTTCAATCTATAGATTGATTTCTTTAACTTGCATACTTTGTCAGGATGTTTTGGATCAACAAAACCTTCAGGCTTAACTATATAGACATCTTCCTCAAGATATCTATTAAGGAAAGTCGTTTTGAGATCCATTCGCCAAATCTCATAATCATATTGTGCTAGTATGGCAAATGATATCCTAGTTGACTTTAGCATCGCCACGGGCGAGAAGGTCTCATCATAATCAACCCTTTGAGTTTGAGTGAAACCTTTTGCTACAAGTCTCGCTTTACAAGTATCCAAGTTACTATGCATTACAGTTTTCTTCTTGAAAACCCACTTACTTCCAACTACTTTAGAGTTAAGTGGTGGCACAACCAATTCCCATACTTGGTTGTCATACATGGATTGCATCTCTACGTTCATAGCCTCAAGCCATTTATCGCAATCAGATTTTGACATTGCATCATGGTATGTGGTTGGTTCATGTGAATCTACCACATAGCATCCATCCATAAAAAATCCATATCTTTCAGGTGGATTACTAATTCTACCAGATCTGCGAACGTTTTGTGTATGTTGATCAATCATTTAATCATCTTCAACAACCTCTTGTTGAGTGCTAGTATCAACCAAACGTGTATCGGCTTTTGGTTCCTGATCCTCATCAAGTTCCACTGTTCTACTAGTTCCTTCCATTAGGAACTTATCTTCCAAGAACTTTGCCTTTCGAGCAACAAATACTTTTGCTCTGTTGGATCGTAGAAATAATATCCTATATCATCTTTAGGATATCCTACGAAGATACACTTAGTGGATCGTACTTCCAACTTGTTTGGGGTGTATTGCTTCACATAAGCTTCACAACCCATACTTTTAAATATGATAATGATGGAACCTTTCCATGTCATATTTCAAAAGATGTCGTATCCACTTTCTTGGTTGGGGCCATATGGGCCACGGAGAGCAAAGCGTAACCCCAAAGTAATAGAGATAATGTGCTCCTAGCCATCATGGATCGAACCATATCTAATAGAGTTCGATTCCTCCTCTATCAAAACGAAGAACTTTAAAAGAGTTGATTTTGTACTTCACTTTTTGAAGATTCTGAACGTTTCAAAACTTCTTCTTTGTGTCAAGTACACATAACCATAACTACTATAGTTGTCGGTTAAAGTAATGAAGTATCTTTCACCATACCTAGTCATTGGCTTAAAAGGATCACATACATTCGAATGTATGATACCTAAGAAATCTATTGCCTTTCCCACTTAAGGGTTTCTTAGTCATTTTACCTTGTAAACAAGATTCACATGTATCAAATGAACCAATTTCATTTGTTTCCAAAAGATCATTCTTTCGAAGTGTTTACATGCGACATCTGTTTATATGACCAAGGCGATAATGCCAAAGATAAATCTCACTCAAATCCATTTTGAGTTTGTTGGTGATTGCTTGGTACATTGAACTATCAAATGATGTATTATTATGAACCAATTCATAACTACCATTTGAAGGCATAGTTTTAAAGTAAAACATGTTATTCATCGAAATATAAATGTCATTGTTTACAAACTTTAAATCAAAACATATTGTCTCAAAAGGGAAACTTAAATAATGTTCCTAGTCAAACTAGGAGCATTCAAAACATTTTAAAACAATTTCCAAACCATTTGGAAGTTTCAAAACATAGTCTCCTTTCTTGTAATGTTTATTTCTTTTGAACCTTTTGCAACGAATTGCAAACATGAGTTCCACATCCGGTATCTAATACCCATGTGTTAGAAGAGATAACATTAAGGTCAATATGTATTATTAAGATTGTACCTGAGGTTTGCCTAGCATCCCTCTTGTTTTTCAACTCTTTGAGATAGATTGGACAATTCCTATTTAAATGCCCTATCTCACCACACTCAAAGCATGGATCGTTTATGGCAACCTTTTCTTTCTTCTCTTTTTGGTTTTGGTGGTTTCGCTTTAGTCTTTCTAATCATTTCCCTTTGAATTACCCGTTTCCATTTGCAACATTTGCTTTGGTGTCGGGGTGATGCCCTTTCTTGTTGTCACCCTCATTGATCATTACAATGGATAAAATCCTTTTATCCATATCGATCCTTTCGAGGTGATCAATATGGCTTTTCATCTTAAAGACATAAGATGAGTCCGATTGGGTTTCCTCCATTCGACATGCATGAAGCGCTCGAACTGTTTCGAAGTGTTCTACCCTTAGGAACATTTCCTACAATTGGGTAATCATGTCGTATGCTCATGATGTTCAAAAACCTTTTGAATCTCGGAAATCATAATTCCTAACATGAGGCAAGAGGTTTACATAGTATTCTCGATATACTTAATCCAATCGTTATAGGCATCCTTATCTTCCATAAGATGTTCATCGGGATTAGGATCGTTTTCTAGTGATAGGTTACGGACGGTTTGGGTAATATTGTTAGCGGCCATCTACAAAATTTGACAAGGTTCAATTTTAGTACTTTCGATATTATTATATTTTAATCATTAATACCCTTTTGTGTCTCATAGACAATTAATAATTAAAATCTAGAATCCAACGTTACATCTAAATATTGGTTAGGTGACCTTTATCCCTCTATTTAAATTAACAAGGTAGTCAACGTTTGACAATTGCAACTCTTTGCAACTTCTAGCCATATGGGATCGGTTAAACATCTTTATGTTTAGTTGGCATGTTTAATCCCATCAACACCTTTGTTCCCCATGCTTTGGTGACCCTAAGTTCATGGTTTCCAAATCAAGTCATCCAACATACACACACGTGTGAGTTTATACACATCAGTGGTTAGGTGACCTTTATCCCACAAACATGGTAAACCCACCTCGAATATACAAGTTCCCTCAAATATGGTTAGGTGACCTTTATCCCACAAAAGAGTTCCCAAGTGATTCGAGTGTTGTATAAAAGGATGGTGTTTGACTTGTTTTATAAAAGGGATTTTGAGTTTTCAAAATTCTAGTTTAGAAAACTTTATGTACCATATATTTGCATGCATTCAAATCCTTGGTACTTTAGTGAAAATCAATTTTCAAGGTTCTTTTTAATAAAACCCATTTTATTATAAAATCATTAATTTTTAATAACCTTTTATTAACCAATTTTAATGATCTTGTAAAGAACCAATTTTACGCTTGTTGTTGATTATTAGTTTGTTAAGCATGCATATCCAAATATCATCAAAACAATATAAATGAGCAACCACACAAGCACAACACATAAATCATTAGGTGCATAACCATAGCCAACTATTTTTGACCACACTTGTTAGCCGAAACAAGTGTGTCAAAAGGTCCTTCCTAAGGGTGAATATTGACACAAATAATGTGTCGTTGAACTCCCACTTGATCCCGCATCCAAATGCTTCAAGTATCCTTCTTGTGTTGTGATTTCTCCACCTTCTTTGAGCTTCCAAAAGTCTTTTATTTTCAGCTCCAAACTCCTTTGGACTTCAAAAATGTGTTTTGGTTATCGGGTTAAAATCCCGTTGAGAACGATGAAGTTCTTTGGACCGAATATTATGGTCCAAACCAAAACCGCATTTTTGTGTGCATCTTCTTTTACAAAATATATCCTAATACATTTTTTCTAGTAAAATAAAATGCACCTAATCTATTTATTTTACATACCAAATGAAAATAAATAAATTACATATCTTCTAATGGAAGAACAAAATAATAATTATTACAACCCATTGAAATAATAAATCACAACACAATCATCCAACACAAGGTCATGGCTAGGTCATATGCACCAAAATATATATCCAAATATATATTTATATTAATTTCAAGAAGCATAAAAAAATGGTTCCCTTTTAATAACTATTTTCGGATATGTCCAAAAAACCGAAGAGGTTAGTTTTGTCCAAACAAACAAATCATCCATATGAAATAATTTTTCAAGATTCATTTATGCATGTAAGAATATAATCTTGAAAAACAAAGGGATAACCATACTTAAAATTTCGGCCATAGGGTTTTCACCAAACCCGAAACCCAAAAATTTTAAGTCTATTGAAGCATGCACTCATATAAGCGGCTCTAGATGCCATTGATGGGATTTTAACATGTTCATCAAAGTAATTTCATCCATACGAAATAAAAACGCAGCGGAAAATAAGTTTAAAACATGTTACTTTTATAAGATATAAAACCATTTATATGCAAAATCCCAAAACCCGGATCCATATATGAAGATGCATACTATCATATACAACCATAGGGTGTTTAGAATACTACCTTCCAAGGAGTAGAGAATATGAAGAAGATGATGCTTCTTGAACGGTTGCCTTCAAGTGTAGAAGACCTCAAGCTTGTATACCCAAAGCCTTCCAACAAACACCTTAGTTTTAGCTAGGATTTCTACACTTATGAACTCACTATTGAAACCCTCTTGAAGCCATCATATGGCCGAAAATATGAGAGGAGGTTTTGGAGTTCTTGCACTTGATTTATGAACTTGAAACCCTCCACTAGATCAACCATACATGACCCGATTTTTAGAGTCTTACACTTGATTTTTCCAAATAAAAATCAACTCTTGGATGATCATGTTGAGGCCGAAAATTTTCAGCCATTTCTACCTCTCTTCTTCAAGTTCTATATACAAATATTCATCAAAAATGAATATATAAGACATGAGAGATTTGCCACCCACTTGACCCAATCAAAAACCTTCTAGACATGCAAAATGCATGTCATATAATTGGACCATTCTTGCTTGGGAAGACCATCCAATCAAGAGGCTTCTAACTTATGACAAAATGCATGTAATATTATTGGCCACTTTTGTCTTGGGAAGGGGGGGGGGGCTAGCTTTTATATAAAAAAAACAAATTCTTTTATATAAAATATAAGTCTTGCATATATATATTTTATAACTTTTATAAAATATAACATCATATGTTATAAGACTTATGCTATTTTTATTATGTTATTTAACCCATTAAATAACAAAATAAAATATTCTCTCAAAATAAATTATCCATATAATTTATTAGTTTGTCAAGTGCAATTATTTAGAAAACCAATTTCTAAATATTCTAAGTGTTGATATTTATTTATTTGATCATATCATAAATAAATATTGTAAGTGTTTGTCTAGCTTGTTATTAGGTATGACTCGACTTGGATCATAACGTACTAGCCACATCAATTTAATATGTGTCTTGGGCATACAGAGTCCAACATCATCGTTATTAAGTCACTAAGGCCTCATCCGATTCCTACGTGAGCATGCATCCTAGTAGCAATCATCATCATTAAACACTACCTGAAACATATGTGAAAATAAAGTCAGCAAAGAAATGTCGACGAGCACATAGGTTTTGTGAGCGTGTCAGATTCATGGCTCGTTGTAACAACCGTCTAATTACTACTCGGATATTATTGAAAATAAGCATGACTTTATCAAAAGGATACTTTACTTCATCACAAGTGCAAAATTTGAAGTTTTAAAGTAACTACATACCGGTTAATTACTAAACTAGTTTAATTAATTAAAAACACGTTTAGTAAATTGTTTACAACACAACATTGTCTAACAAAGTTAAATTAACGAGGAAGCTTCAAAAGTGCGTGTTCGGTTCTTCAAAACATGCTTAATCGCCATCCGGGAAGACCCCATCATTACCTAGAGTCAAAACCACTTAAAAAGTTAGTTTTGACATTGATATGATGCATATAAACAAGTTCTAGTATCGAATCATTAAAAATAAAATAAAATTTCATTTTTGGTCCTGTCGCGTGTCGTGCCAGAACTACCTCGACTTGTCGCGTGTCGCGAGGACTCCCGCGTGTCGCGCCAGATCCAAAGGATCCTGTCGCGTGGCGCGGGGGAAACCATTTCCCAGCAAGTGCAGGTTTTTGACCTGCATTTCCTGCCAGCTCCGAAATTCACCAATTTGAACTTCCAATGCCCATAACTTTTGATCCGTAGGCCCATTTTAGGTGATTCTTTTTCCTATACGTCTGTAATTTAATTACCGACGTGTCTATTACAATTATCATACCGAAAATTTGGTTTAAGGGCTGAAATTCTATAAATCCCTAACATATTTGTTCAACCCGCCTAGTTTTGCACTAAAACTATCATCAATATTTTTATGACCACGAGGATTATTTTACCCATCTTCCGGGGCTTGCGATCATTGGCGTTTCATTACCAATTCCATGGTTTACGCTCTTATAATCTACAATCACCAAGGGATCTTTCAATAATTTCATAGTATCGATGAAACACACATTTATTTAACCCGTTTGGCCGATTTATGGAGTCCACCATTTCAACAATAACCAAACGTTTTCTAATCTAGTTTTGACCGTTCAATTAAGTAGTAATCATCGCCACTTAAACTAATACAAATCCTTTTTCTAAAACCAAACTTTGAATAACTACAATATCAAATTATCATAATGTAACGAAACAAGTTACATACTTACATAATTCATCAACATTGGTTTCTAACCATAATTACCCATTCCCGGGCTTGTCAATCTTAGCGTATCACGTCCATTCCATGGTTTACGCTTTTATAACTCAAATTTAATGAGTGATGTTTAAGTCACTTCGAACACTACCATTTCGAGCATTATTTTAACCTGTTTCTTTATCTAGTGAGTTACATCACTTTTTTTACATTCCATACATGACTAATTAAACAATATTATCAACCAACATTTCTAGTTAACTACTTTGACCCGCTTGGTTTGTCGAGTGAACTTCGTCACTTCTATGACATACCAAACTCGCAATTGACACTACAATCTCTGTTAGTGAATGCGTCTGTCGACTTCGTCTTGTATCGAGTCTTACTTTAGAAGTGTTAGATCAGGGCACATTATACGAAAAATAGGGTAAGTTTTAGATGTGATTGAGCCCAGTCCGTTTGAGTAGTGCCAGTCCGTTTGAGGAGTGCCAGTCCGTTTGAAGAGTGCCAGTCCATTTGAAGCATGTCATGGCACTTTCAAACGGAAGGGTCATTCCCTATAAATACCTCATGTCTTGAGTTCATTTGTAACTTTCCGGTTTGTGCAACGAAGTGCTGCCGAAGTGTTGTCAGGTTGTAAATCATTGTGAAATCAATCATACAACAGTTTATAGTGTGAATCTTGCTGAATTGAACTCTACACGTCTGTTTTCGCCTTTTGTTTAGAGATAAACACTTCTGATCGACTCGTTCGGGTCTGAAAACGATCCTACAAGTGGTATCAGAGCTCAGGAGGAAGAGTTCATATCAATTCAGCTGCTAATTCTGATTTCCTACACCTTCTTTCAAAATTGAACAATTTTTCACGATTAAAATCGGCTAAAACTTTCACAATGAGTGCGTAATTGTATTTTAACAAACCCTTGAGAATATCAGTTCAATATTCGAAGTAAAAGTGGTAAAAATGGACTGAAAACTGCATTCCGTTTGAACGAGGCTTGGTTTCCGTTTGAAAACTGACACCTTCATTTGAAATTGGCCTGGGTTTCCGTTTGAAAACTGACATGTCGTTTGAAATTGGCTTTCGTTTGAAGGAACAGCAACATTCCGTTTGAAATTGACATATCGTTTGAAAATACATGAGGATTTCGTTTGAAACATGATGTCCGTTTGAAACATGATGTCCGTTTGAAACATGATTCCCGTTTGAAATTGATTCAGAAGTTCATGTGATACTAGTCTTGATCTGATCAATGTCAGCTTTTTAGTCAAAGTTGCATGTGATTCCTTTATCGGCCTGAGAAATATTATAAACATGTTGTCGGACTAGTGAGTTTTTGTTGGTCCAATCAGTGAGTGTTAAGGAGGTCCAATAGAATTGTTTCATTATTGAAAGTTGTCGGCCATCTTCACAAGTTAAAGTTGTTTGTTGTCTGCCCAAGTCACTGAAATCATATACATGTGATTAAAGATGGCAGCCCACTACATGTCTTCGGCCCAATCAGAATGAAATAAACAATCATCAAGAGTTGTTGGATAGATTTGTTTCAGCCCACGTGATTCTTATATGCGGTCCAATTACATCAATTGAACGTTAATTGTTGAAGTATTATAGTGCGGCCCAAATCATTATACAACATCAATTAGAGTGGTCACATTCAAAACGAGGTCCAATGGGATTTTAGATGTCATTATAGATGTCGGCCAGTAAAGAGTTTGCATGTAATAGGATCAGGTCATTTGAAAAAGTCATTGAACATCTTCAGGTCATTCGAATTTGATCTGGGTCATAACAGTCCGCACAGTGTGTCAACCTTCAGTTCACATAGAATAATCACCAATTCGAGTACTAGTCTTAGCCTGTTAATTGAGAAGTCTTTAAACTGATTGTGTTTTGTTTGTTTGTTATCAGGTAATACAAGTGTTTTACAAGGTGAACCAGTTCGTTTGAAAGCTTGTTTGAGAAATTCTTCGATATCGAATCATGAGTGAAGAGTTTTACAACGCCTTTGCTACTCTGACTACTCCAACTTCCATTGCTCAGAATATGAACTTGGAAAATGAGACCGGAACGTTACAAAAACCCCCGAAACTAATGAGCATAGAAGAATACTACGGATGGAAAGACAGATTCGAAAACTGGGTTCAAGCTAACCATCTCAGATCTTGGGAGTGCATTCTGAAGAAATATGTATTACCATGTACTGATCTGCAAGTTGAGAAAGCAATATCTGAGTTTAGTGATCAAGAACGTGATATGCATAGAGCTGAAAAAATGATGATCAGTCTGCTTCAGCAAGCAATCAAAGAAGAAATCTTTATATTGCTTCAACATGACAAAACTTCGAAATCAATTTGGGATGCTCTTCGAATCAAATTTTAGGGTAGTGAGAATATGATCAAGAGCAAGAAGGCACGGCTCAAGAAAGAATTTGATCTGTTTACAAGTTTGCCCGGGGAAGATACAAAGAAGCTGATTGAAAGATACTGTCACTTGGTGCGATCCATGTCGATGCTTAGTATAAAAAAGGATCGTGAAGAGTGGGTAGACAAGTTAGCTGATGCTTTACCGCAAAAGGAATGGGGCACATACTTAATGATCTTGAAGAACACTAGGGTTTATGATGGGTTAACGATTTCTCAGTTTATTGAGAAGGTTGAGGGTCAAGATTTGGAACAGCAGAAGATCGCGAGGATGAATAGTCCAAGTGGTCAACAGGATGTAAAGATGTACTACAAAGGCAGTGTTCCAGAAGTTGAAAGAAGTCCAAAGATACAAACTGCGTTTAGTGCTGGAGATTCTACCGAAAATGTTGATCAAAGTCCTAAAAGCAGTAGTGGTTTCTCTTCATACCCAAGTGTCAATCCAAAGAGCTCAAATTCAAGTTTTAGTTCTCAAAGTACGAAAAGTGGAAGTGGTTATGTAATACAATGCAACATTGCCTTGAATCTTCCTGATGGTCAAAGTTTTTCAGAAGAGGTTGCTAAAGATCACATGGCGTTGCTTGGTTCCGTGCTACTATCTTATGAAGGTTTGGTTGCAGGGCGGATCGGGAATCCTATGCTCACAAAGGAGGATTACGATCAGATAGATGCTGAAGAAATGGAACTAATGGACATCAAATGGTGTCTAGCTAGTGTTCTTAGACGAGCTGAAAAATTCAAGCTGATTACTGGAAGAAATGACTTTCTTGATGCACACGTTTCTACTTTGGGTTTTGACAAATCTAAAGTTACTTGTTTTCGATGCAGGGAGAAAGGTCATTTTAAAAGAGAATGCAAGAACAGAGAAACTAATGATGTGAAGAATCCATTCGGAAAAGATGACTACTACCGGAAAGCCATTTATCAACAAGTCGGTCAATAACAATAGCAAGAACCACTGGTGGCTCATGGCAGAAAAGTGATCGAGGATTCAAAGAGAGCATGTTTGGTGGATTTTAATTGGAACAAATATATATCGCCCGAAAGCAAAGCATGCCTAATCAATCAAGATGACGAAAGGTTACCAGAAGGTTTTAGCTGGGATATGTTTGTGGATGAAAAAGGAGAATTTAAAGCATTCATTGCTAAGATTGTGAAAGAACCAGATATGTTTACCACATGGATGAAGTCTATTGGTGAGACTATGAAGAATGTGGAAAAAGAATCTGTTGCATCTGAAGAAAGTTCACAGAGCTCAGATGAAAGTTCACAAAGTGATGAAAGTTCAGAAAAGGAAGTTGTTTTTGATCAAACACCAACTGATTCTGGTTCTTCGGATGATAATGCAGAAAAGTCAATTGAGTTTGATCAATCACCAACTGACGACAACAGTGATGATGAAGAAGAATGACATATTAATGTTGCTAAAACTCATCTCTCTCCTGAAAGTTTTCATTTCTATTTTGCAGATCGTTTGGAGAAGCCGAAGGAGAGACAAGCTGCAAAAGAACAAATGAAAAAGAATTCTGAAAGTGATGATCAAACAAAGAATGTTGTTCAAAAGGATGACTCTAAAAAGGTTGGTGAGCAGGTTGATGAAGCAGAAAAGTTGACTGAAGATGAGAAAGTGGTTAAAGTTGAGAAAATTATTGAAGTTGAAAAGATTGTTGAAGTCATCAAGCCTTGCTTGAAGTGTTTGGAACCTTGCAAAGAATGTGCAACAAAAGATGAGAAGATGCCAGAGTTTGAGAAGATGAA
>JARYGA010034813.1:0-66633 GCA_030545235.1 Helianthus tuberosus | reverse complement strand
AAACGATTGCGAATCCTGTAACAGATTCAGATTCGGATTCAGTATGATCCAGATGCGAAAATTAAATTGAACAGAAACCGAACTGGAATCTACCAAATCAAATCAAATCCACACTATAACAAAAATTAAACGCAATCTACCATATTCTAACTACCTCACCCATATATTTGTTGATACATGACAGAATCCTCAAAAATATGATATGAGGCAAGATGTATCAATAGACCTGCTATATAGACCGCACCCCAGAAACAAATTATACAAAGGAATACAACATGAATTACTGACAATTCTACAAAATTTAAACAAAATGACGTAAACACAAATGCCTAATTACATACCTATACAATAACTGTGTACCTAAAAAGAGCAGCTGGTAATGCAATGTCGTTCTCTTTATAAGATTTATCGTTGTAAGATCTACATAATCCATCGTATCCGTATTCAGATTCTTAGCAAGTGAAATTATCCTGAATCACGAGTCTCAAAGAAATACAAAACTTCCACATCGTCTTCCTCTGTAAACCTAAGGTTTTTAATTTCAAAATTAGGACTATTATGTAGGGGATAGTTATTGGTTGCAAACGTAGGCACTGGAGCGGAGGGATGAGTAAGCTCAGTGAAAAGGATGGAGCTTGATGGAGAGATTAGCAGGGACTTGAAATTTTTTTGGTGAATTTTGCGGGTAACTGAAGACTGCTCACACAAAGTAATGAAAGTGTGATCATAGAGTACTTATAGTCACGTTTACGATCATTCGTAACTTTTAGCTACACGTAACAGTTTATAGGTGGCTAAAAAGCACTGCTCTTTCGTCACACAAATTCGTAACTAGCGATATGTAATATCTTTTTGCCACATCATTAAAAATCAATTGTGACAGTTAGTAACATTTGGCTACACTTTTCTACTAGGGGGGAGGATAGTGCTCGGTCCTCCCAACCGCCGGAGTGATCTCACTCCGGGAGACGCTACCCGACCAAGCTAGCTCCGCGGTGACTTCCCCATGCCGAGTTCTTACCATTGGCGACATATGCCACTCCCAAGACTCGAACCCGGTACCTCTGGGAAAATGTGGGTGTCGGTGGCCAACTAGGCTACCGTACTATGACCAGTAATTGTCACATTTTTTTATTGAAAGTGTGACTAAAAGTCTTGCAAATATGTGTTTTCGTCACATAAATTAAAAAAATTATACAAATACCGTGGCGTTAGGTCGCATTTGGCCAAACTTTCCGAGTTGTGGCTAGACTAGCTAGTAAATGTCACATTTTTTTCGAAAAACGTGGCTAAAAGTTTTGACCTGCTATACGATGGCCACATTAAAAGCTTTTAGCCACACATTTATTCAAATGTGTGGCATGCCGTTTTGGAAAAAGTGTGGCCGTAGGCCATTTTTCACGTAGCGTATAGAGCAATACATTTCCCTGTCAGTAAAGTATAGGAAGCGTATAAGCCAATACGGTTCCCCTGTCACTAAAGTATATGAAGCGTATATGGCAATACGGTTCCCCTGGTCCCCTAATCCGTTACCGAACTTATTCCTATATACATATACATCTATCCATAAGGATACATGGGCAAAAATACATGAATATATTGTCACACCCTGGCTTTGCGGAAGCGTGGGTTTATTTGGTGTGACTTCTTAATACCATAGCTTAATCACAACAAAGTTATATGAAAATAAAACCATGCAGATCATTCATTGATTTAAGTTTGAAAAGTAAATTACCACAATATTGTCTTAAGGCATTGACACATGCAACGGAAATTACAACATAATAACATAAAAGCATTGTTGAAAGACACAACCACAAACTTAAGATAGACGTAGTTTAAGAACTGTGACTCGTCCAGGTAAAAGCCACAACCCCTAAACTCGGATGATCCCATAACTCTACGCAGCTTGAAAACGTAGCATACCGTGCCAGATCCTTAGTTCCCTGAAATACATGTAACTTGGAAAAATCAACAAATATGTTGAGCGAGTTCATGTGTAGGTGAGTATGTAAAACCTTTAAAGTACGTCTCAATGTAAAAAGGTTTAAGTACGTCCTGATGTAAAAATATTTAAGTACGTCCCGATGTAAAAAATGTTTAAGTACATCCCGATGTAAAAAAATGTTTAAGTACGTCCCGATGTAAAAATGTTTAAGCACGTCCCGATGTAAAAAATGTTTAAGTACGTCCCGATGTAAAAAAAAATGTTTAAGTACGTCCCGATGTAAAAATGTCCCGATCTGTACGTCCTAACCCTCCTTAAGCTAACCATACCGTGTATAAAAATGTCCTTAATAATTGTAACATGTATTTCACCCCCGAAGTATAAAAACTGAAAACAGTTAAGAGAAAAGGGGGACATGAACTCACCGAAGTGCGTCTCTAACTAGTAATCTCCCAGTCAACCTGCTGTGCGACGACCTACACGTACTAACTTCTATTAGACGGACGGCCGTGCCTTAGCTTAAGGTTTAATGTCTTTGGGAAATAGTTAGGCAACTATTTCGTATTTACACTTCATAATTATTTATAGTTATATTCCTTTCCAAGGATGGGGGTTTTAATAAATGTGCGTTCGTATAACTTCGAAATATATTATTAAGTCTCACTTAATGTAATATATTTTATTTCATTTGACCAAAATACTTTACTTCCAAAATATAATTATTTTTCCCAAAAAAATTATATTTTATTCCATATAATTCTCCAAAATAATATCCTTGTCAAAATACACACTTATGAGTATTTTCTGAAAATACGTAAGTTACGTTGTAAGGTTCGGGTGTTATTAATAATACCGGTGTAACTTAAATATTTATTGTGAAGGCGTTCGTATTATTTTGGAGCCGTTACTATTCAGTGTGTTTCAGTAATATTATTTTTACTCTAAAAATAATATTTACGTAATTCACAAAATAATCATAAAAAAATTGCACAAGTGTTACCATGAAAATATATATTCTAAATATATATTTAACAGGTTATATTTATGAAAATCCCACCTCCGACTATTGGAAATTTTGTAATAAAAAACATGGCGAACTTTGTTTGGAAAAATAAGTTAAAAATATACTCATAACACTTGTTGTAAAAATATTTCCAAGTGTTTTATTTCTGGAAAAATTTCGCCAGAGTTTCCTCTGTAACTGGAGGTGGCCACGCTTACAAGCGTATCATTTTCTTTTCAAAACCCAATCAACAATTTTCTCAACATCAACAAACAATATTTCAACATCAAACTAGTAAAAAATATGCATAGATCGTAAACACATGAACTTGTGGGTTATGTAAAAGTGTGTAGTAATCTTCCAATATTCTTAGTAGATCTTTCTGTCTTTGTAAATAGAATCGGTTTCTTGAAAATCTTATTTTTAAAGAAAGTGTAAGTTTACAACTTCTCGGTCAAAAGTTACGAACATATTTCTTTGGTAAAACCTTTTATTACATAAGTGTCTACGCACTAGTTTGCTCACAAAAACACCTTTGTTTCAAGAAAGACCCGGCTTCTAAACATGATTTCATTTGACACTTGGTTCTTCGAAAATACCACTTGTAGATCTTTAGATCTACTAGTTTTGGATTCTATTTTATAAGAAAAACTCTTTTTACACAAGTTCATGTCAATAAGTAGTAGTGTTCGTCATCTAATCATTTTCACACTTAAACATACACTAGTTCATGTTCCATGAACATGACTTAGCCGGGTTAGATGACGATCCGAACTACTACTAGCATCAAACAACATAAAATAATCATAACAAAACAAGTTTCATAAGTTTTACACCATTCATTAATCTTTAACCAATTTATTTATCATACTTACAAGACTTTTAGATTTGTTTTCGCATGTTTATAAATTTTATCCGTTAAATTACTTATTAACCACTTTAAACAAGATCAAGGGAGTGTTTAGAGACACTTACTACTAGCTCGAGGCTAGGGAAGAAACTAGACGAAAAATGTGTGGTTAATATCGTCGTAGAGAGGTCCTCGCGATTCCGTAAGCACCGGGTCTCCTCGTATGAGCTCTAACACACTAGTGTGTATGTAGTTTAGTAAGATCAAACTTTGAAAGTGATGTGGGGGTGTTGTGGTTCTCGGCCGAACTCAAGCCAAGAGAGGAAGAGAAAGTTTTTTATTTTTTTTTTAGTGTGGAAGTGAATGAGAAATGTGGTCATGTGTGTAGTTATATTATCCAACCTCCACCATTAACCATTAGTTTTTATGTAAGCTAGATATTAGGCATTAGACCAATAAAATATTCAAGTTGTGGTGGTGTGTTCCCTAGGGGGAACCGAATGGTTGTAGGGGGGGGGGGGGGGCATTTGGTTGAAATTTAACTAAATAGCTAAGGTTTAGTTATGTTAGTTGGATGATTAAATTAATTATTAGAGTGTTATATAATATAACGGGTGTTAGGGTATTCGGGGACCCTAACTAGCTCAGTAAAGTGAAAACAATGTTACTGACAAAATTTTTTTTTTATGTTCCGGGTTAAGTCCGGTTGTACGGTTGGATATTGATCTGTTAAAGTGCTTAATAAGCATTTAAAGTGTCGTTAATATTATTTTTAGTGACACAATTTATTCCCGACACTTTGAAAAGTGTCTAGTAATATTTTTCTCATGTTTTGGCACTTTACTAGTTAAATGAATGCTGAATTTCTATTTAAAGTGCAGAATTTTGTACTTAAAGTGCGTTTTAGGCACATCCGGTCACTATAACAATCACCTAGTGACGCGGTTCTACAATCCTCAACTCCCTAAACTCACTACTGGTGTAGTAATCTATTTCCGACTCATACTGGCCTCAGAGACAGTAACTGTCTGATGCTGGCTATGTCAGCATGTTTACTGGGTTATCCGCATAGTGTGCTTTTGTGCATCAAGTTTGTCGCTAAAGTTCTGTATGTAAATAATGGAGTGACAGTCAATAAAGTATGATGCAAGTATGTGTATGTATCAGTATTCAAGTAGCAGTTTAACCACGATTGTAAGTAAGCACAGTAATTAAGCAGTAATTAAATATTAATTAGTTCGTACGGATACCTGATTTGGTGAGGGTTGTCACATTCTCCCCCCGTTAAATAAATTTCGTCCCGAAATTTTGTACTGCCTTAACTCCTTATGGTTGAGCCACACGTGTATGTATATATAAATAACATCGAGGTAGATAATCATCAAACCGAATCAAACCTTACTCACATTTGGTGAGTCCAAGAATATATAACAACCCGTACCCTAGGGATAAAAAGGTGGGTGCTCATAGCAGTCGATGTCAGGAGTACAAGACGTATTTGACGTATAGCCTAATGTAGTCCAGCTAGCAGGGGGTCCACAAGAGAGGAGTTTCGACTAATAAGATCCTTAAACGATCGATCATAGTACCCAAGCGAGTTTTCACGAAACATAGCACCCGCTATATGAAGTCAAAAATCATCAACTCAATTGAAATAGTAAAGTGACCTGTCAACTCCTAAGTAGACGAGTGGTAAGGTTCAGTGTGTTGAACATTTTGAATAAACGAATCTGGTGTATTCTTTCCTTGATTTGTAGTTGCATCGGAAATGTTTAAATGGCGGGTCGAACGAAAGGATATGCAGTTTTGTGTGAAACGGTTGCCCATGATCAGCACAAGCTATAAGTTTGTAATGACACCACAAGGTATCGCAACGACATGATCCCATAATAGCGGTGACTGAACAAATTCACCGAGTTTGAGACCAGATAAAGGTGTACCGAAACAAGCCGGAAGATGAAACTAAGTACTGCAAGGCATTTGACTGATAACGAAAGAATCGTTAGGAGGTACTTTGTGCTTATGAAATGAATATATGTACCATTGCCTCAACACCCAATTGTGTTAAGGCTGCTTCGATCGGGGATATCAAAATAGATTGTCATCAAATAAATAGGCATTTAAATCCGTGTATGAAATGAGTAACCCAATTAGCGCAAGCTTCAATTTTGTGAAAGTATCACTGCAAGGTATCAAAATTAATCAACGATTTAGTGGAGTCATAGACCAAACAAGTCTACTACGACTCGAAACAAAAGAATCTGTGCCAAAGTATTAGAATATGATGCTCTCAATACATCATATGGTGTCTCAAATCAGACATGTAAACTGGATAAGTTCAAGCAGTTGAACTTAGTTTCAACATAACCAAACAATAAACGTAATTTCTTAACTTTAATAATGCGTGTATTTGAAATGGAACCGCACGCGTAGCAAATGGTGCATGGGTTATATATATAAGTTTTCAAGTGATGAAGCGATGCGTTTCTATCGAAAGGGAGAAGTGACCAAGTATACGAAGCAAACATGTGTTCGCTCTCAGCGAAGGAAAACAATGTGATGCAACTACTTGAGGGGAGTAGAAATGCAAATATCCACTCGTTAGAAGTGAAAGTGAAGATTTCAACGGAAGAAAATTTAAGTACATTCGGTTTCATTAACTGCACCGACAAGTTGGTCAAGCTAATGATGTTTGATTGAGTTGACATATGTGGTTCCTAAGTAAAATCCTTACGGGTTTGGTCCTAAGTTCCCATAGGTCCTAGATGTAAGTCTTCTAGTTTCTCCGGATTCCGTATCCCGTGTGGATCTGGTTTGTACATTGTGTAGGAATCATCATTTTGTTTATGTCTAAGCACAAGTCATTGTCCCGCAATTTCATCCTGGTACACTTTCTTCCTGCTTTCACTGCTAATGATGCTCAATCGTTGACCAGTCGGGTAATAGTGGTTGTGTCCTCACAGTCAGTCATGTAAGAGTTTCGTTAATCCTTAGCAAGAGTCACTGACTCTGATGGGTTAGCTCGTTCGGCTCCTGGTAGTTGATTTTTTTTACTTGCAAATCATCATCCTTCTTTTTGATGAGCAGAAATGGGGTTACCCAACAGGGGATTTTGGTCTGTTATCTTCCTTCTCTATCAACTTCTGAAACTTCACTGTCAATCCTTGCATCCCCGAAGACGTAAGTCGTTAAGGGGTATTGACTGCAGGTGCGACGCCAGAGATTTATCTGATGCGAAACTGGGTTAGCCGTGGGGGAGAAATTTCTGGCAATTCCTCGGGGAAGACCTTAGGGCATTTCCTTGTCATAAGAATATCTTCGTGCTTTAGTCCTTCGGCTCCTCCTGTCCCCGACATGGGCCAAGAAACAACATATTCTTCACGCAACATCCTTCGTGCCATCAAGCAATTTGCAGTTTATAGAGGCGTATCCTGCTTCATGAGTCACGATTTCTTCGTCGTTCGACATCGGGATGCGGATAATGATCTCTGCTTGGTCGCTCGACCGCGGGTCCATCCTAGTTACTACGTCGAGGCCGTTTATTAACCAGTCTTATCAAGAGTGGGTCGTCTAACTTACCCTCTACTAAACTAAGTATATTCCTAAATTCATGGGATGCGAGGCTATGGTCGGCACTGGTATCAAATAACATGGATGCAAAAATTTTGGATTGATAATGAACGTACCAGTAACCATATCTGGATCTTGGCATGCTTCACGAGCTCCGATGCTAGATGCTCCTACATGGTCTTGGTTAATCTCCCTTGGGCAATCTTTCCCAGGTTGCCCCATACCACCGTGGTTATAACCTCCCTTTCCTTCCTTTCCTCTTTTCGTCTCCTGCCAACACGTTTCCCTATTGTGTCCCATTTTACCACAGTTGTCACACTTCCTATTACTGCATTGGCCGTTATGATGGCGCTGGCATTCTTCGCACTTAGGTAGTTTACCCATGTACTTCTTTTCCCTTTTGGCCTTGTTCTTGTTATTTACCTGATCACCTTCTTGAAATTGTTAGTGCATTCATCTGTCGTCTTCGTCTTATGTCGAGTTTTCGGTTCGTTGCGGTTCGGAACAAGAATGATGTCATCATTCTTGATGATGACATCATCCAAGTGACCTAAGATCTTGCATCATCATTACAAATACACGTGAAACAAGTAAAAAAGAATGCATGTGCATGTGTAGCAGAATTGTATTTTCATATAAGAAAAAATAGAAGTGTATGTGTGTTAGATGATGATTTCGTTCATAAGGTCAATAGGGATTTCGCTCATATGGTCTTAGTCATAGGCTTCACTTATGTGGTCTTTGGTTATTTCGCTTATGTGTACCTGTACATAAGAGCGAAACCACAAGGCTATATATAGGGGTTCACTTGAGCGAAATCAGTTAGTAGAGTCCATGTATTCCATGCCGAAGCTCTGCTGGTGTGAAGATCGATTGTAAACAACGTCCAATCAATACAATCAGTGAATTAAGTGAAGATCAAGCTGTTACTAAGTCTATTTCTTGTTTTTCGCACCTGAAAAAGATCAAAACTTCTCTAAACGACTCATTCGGATCAGTCGAACGATCCTACAATTGGTATCAGAGCCAGTTGGAGAAGTTTTGGAGATTACAGCCTTAATTCATTGAGATTTCTATCTTCTACACCTTCTTTCTTCACCAGAACGAGATTTACCGGACAAAACCTGCTCAAAATTTCACAGACTGTGTGTTATTGGCTATAGACAAACCCTTGAACGTTTGAAACTGAAATTCGGAGTAAAAATGGACCAAATCAGCTTCCGAGTTGGTTTCTCTTATATGGACACTTAGGTTTCGCTCTTGTGACAACTAATAGTTTCGCTTTTGAGAACACTTAGGTTTCGCTTTTGTGACAACTAGTGGTTTCGCTTTTGTGAACAACTTAGGTTTTGCTCTAGTGACATTAGGTTTCGCTCCTGAGGCACATTGTGAAAAGTGTGAACCGTTTGATTGTACATTGAGTTGTGTGAACCGTTTGAAAAGATTCATTGATTCATGTGATTTGCCAGGACTTGTTAGTCAAAGTTGCATGTGATTCTTTTATCGGCTCGAGAATTATAAAAAAAGAGGACATCTATCGTGGAAAGTTCATCTAACGAGGTGTCAGTACATCGGGAATAAGAGATCATGTGGTTTAAATCGGTTGCATGTGATTGCTGATAAACTTTAAATCTCGGATTGTTGTCGGCCACATTCATTTAAAGGCCCAATTAAAGGGTAATTAGTGTTGCACGTGATATTGCATGATTCTGATATGTTGTCGGATAAGTGTTGTTGAAAAACAACAATTTGCATGTGATATAATAGGAACTTGCGGCCCAATCATAGTTTAATATAACAAAAGATTGTCGGTTTAGTGGACTTGGAAATTCATTTGAATTGTGTGTGCATGTATTGGCTCAAGACAGTTAGAGGCCCAATGCTTGTTTGAAAAATATTCAGCCCAATCATATTACAACCGGCTTATTGATTTGTGCAGCCCAACAAGAAGTGAATTGTTTGTCTAAATTTCACTCGTCCAAGTCTTCGACACGAGTTCTAGATCGATTTAAATGACACACACATTCACATATTCAATTTGTTTAAACTGATTGTTTGTTTGTTTGTTTCAGGTATACTTTTGTCACACCCCAAATTTCCACGTATAACCGGTGGGCCCGGTAGGGGAGTATCGTGACGTGGTTGGTAACATGATAGTCAAACAACACAATATATAAATGCACAGCGGAAGCAAAAGATAAATATATTACAATCCGAAATAGTGTAACATCAAAGTATTACAACGGAAGTAACGGATCCACAGGCGGATCGAAAATAAAAATATAACACTGTTTAACAGACTTTAGGCATCTAAGCTTGCGAGACTCTTTATTGATGCTAGGAGTAGCCAGCCCATTCCGATTAGTACCTGCACTTAGCCTTTTTGGGAAAATACGCCAGTTTACACTGGTAAATACAATCAACCGACTCATTTTGAAAAGGGTTTAAAAAAATTTGATTTGAGTGCACATGACACAAATAATATTTTATAACTTGGGATAATTATTTGAATATAATACTTGTAAAGGATTTACATGTTTCTTATGCGTTCAGTAGCCCGGATCGAGCCGGGTTAAAGATCAATAGACACACCACATTATGTATATGAGACACTGACAGGTGTACGCCTACACCTGTGTGCTAAGGTCGTGGCCATTTCGTAAAATGATGCTAGGGATATCCGGGACATGGTCACTAACCCCCCAAAGGCTTTAAGCAAACAAAACAATTTAAACGAGACATATCAATACTTTAACCATCATACAATTAAAGATTCAATGCCCGACCAAGCGGTATTTTATATACCGTACCCCAAGCCCGTATAGGGAAAATAAGTTAAAAGTATTTACCTGAGCTAAATATAAGTTCAATCCCAGCCATATCAAATCAGCAAGTACAAATAGCTTTTACTGGGCTCCTAAATCTGGAACGAAGGTTTTTAATAACCTATTAGAATCCTAACGGGTCTTTAATTAAGCCTTGACTTAGACCGATTAGTTTTCCAGAGGAAAATACGGTTCAAACGCATGATTAAGCGAAGACCGGAATAGAATGTGATTTAGACCCGACAAGTTTGAAGACTTGCTTAATATGGGTATATTATACACATTCTAGATTTTGAGATAAAACCGATAAGGTTTGACCCGTTTCGGCTAATTTATGTAAACTAGTTACATAAACCGAACCGAACGTGCATGAAGTGTAACGGGTAACCATAAGAGTCCTAAACAGGTTTCCTAAGTTAACATGCCTTAAATATGTCGTGATATCAGTAGTATACCTTCCATTATGCCCAAAACGAGTTTAATCTCATATTAAGCGCCGTAGGGGTATTTTGGTCATTTTAAAAGATTATAAAAGGGATCAATTAAGCTTATGTGATCCGGGTCTGAATAAATCAGTAAAATAGTTTATTTTAACAGGTTATAACATTTGGTTATATGTCTTATATGCCAAAATAGTTTTAAACCCTAACTATGTGTTTAATACGCGTATAATGTCGTTTTAAGCGATTTACGGGTTAATATAGGATTCTGAGTTTTCTGATCAGTTCAATAGGTTCAAAATACTCCATTTATTATTTGAAATCAGTAGCAATTGGATTGGTGTCAAAAGGATTTGTAAAACTCATTTTACCGAGAAGGGCATATTCGGTATTTACCGAATCAAGGCACTAATCCTAGCTTATGATCAGTTTAAAAATAATTAAAAATCCTCAAAAATCCCAAAATATTATATTACATCAGTGGGTAAAAGGTTTGGTGTCAAAAATGGGGTTTAGATAGGCTTTACGCTAATGACGCCGTATAATTATTAAGAAGCGTTCTAATTACGTCATTAAGCATAACTCCTAATCTAGACCTCCGACTGATGTGAAAATTTAGGGACATGTTTTATAATCAGTAACTAAGATGATTGTACTTTCATATTTCCAAAATTCCCGTTTTATGGACATAAGGGCATTATGGTCAATATTTAATCACTTAACGGAAACGTCGGACAATCGAGGGTTCAAGTGGTATAAACGCAGAGGGTTATACCAACATGTAACTAGGTCCTAATGGAACTTTAAGGCATGTCTAAACCTATCTAAACCGGGTCAGAACTGAGGTCAAAGCAGAAGTCAAACTTTTGCGTCTTTCGGTTCCGAATCGGTTCAAAACAGAAAGTTGTCGAATCAAACAAGCTTGTACAAGTTCTTATGCTTATTATCAGGTTATATGAGTGATAAAATAGGTTACACGCCTTCTACAATGCTAATCACGTGTTAATTTGAAAATAACAATTCTGTTGACTTTTTCGGACAACGTTTGACTCGTCAATTGACCTGGTTAGATCGGGAATCAGTGAGTACCCTTTTAAGGGTTTATTACCCACTTAATTACCTACTTATAACAACTTTTATTTCGGAAAAACACTGGACCGTTTGTGTTTTATCGTTAAGTCAAACCGTAATTACGACGGTTTGACTTCTAAGCTAAATACTAAGCATAACTTAGTCAAGAAGGGTTAAACATACTTACACAAGTCCTATGAACGATTTGGAAAGCTTGATGATGGTCCTTGTGCTCCAGGAATGCTCAGAGATGAAGTTGGAATGGATGAACACAAAGTTGCAACTTTGTGTGACTTTATAAATTGATCAAAACCCATTTGATTGTTGACATGTAAGTCTAAGATTGATACAAGATGCATACAAGTGGCCTCTAGTGACTAAAAACCAGTATAGGAAGCCCAAGGTATTGAAACAAGTCAATCTATGTCGGTTACAAGGCTGAAACAGGCACCTGTCATGTTTCTGTCGCTGGTACCTGTCACGCGGCCCGCGTAAGATATTGTTAAGTCTTACGCGGCCCGCCTGGACCTCTTGTTCAGGTTTTGAAGTTTTTGTTTATTGCACTTTCAGTCCCCGGTCCTTCTAAACGTCGCTTTCACTTCCATTCTTACATTTTAAACCTTTAAAATTGACATTTAGGGGCTTTAAGACTTATACCCACTTTGTGAAGTCCTTGGCCATTTTGTGTTTACCCGAAAAGTCCTAATTTCCATGTTGTCGCTTCTAACCCCTCGCACACGAATTTTATCATAACTTTTTCATACGATAACGAAACTTGGTGAAATTTTTATCACGCATTCTAGTGAGCATAATTAATCGTTACAAAGCTTCGGGTTTGCTAAAAGGTCACTCAGAGGTATAACTTAAACATGTTGACACGTTTAACCCCTGTAGTTTGTAATCTCTCACTTTCTTTCACAATTAGCTTCGTGTGATCCATGATTCATTCGTTTAAGGTTATAAACATCATGTAGGTTTAATGTACAGTATAATTATTCATTGTTGACATTTTGAACCCTTATATTCACATAGTTTCTTTGTTTGTCAACTTTAGTCCTTCTAAAGTATTCTTTCACACGCTCAAAGCTTATGACACGTGTCAACACATTATAGGACGTGAATTTTCGAGGTGTTACATCCTCACCCCCTTAAAAGAAATCTCGACCTCGAGATTTGTTAAAATGCTGGAAGTACTCTTTGTCGCATAAAGGACTTAACTTTTATAGCATATCTGGAGTCTTTCCAAGCTCCCAAAATGACTCCTATATTAGGTACATGTATCCTTTTGGAGCTTCTTAATCTGTCGATCCTCAATCGATACAGATCACATCATAAATCTGCATATCATTAGGTGATAGTGTTTCTTGACTTATTGGCGAAAACACATCCTTCAGTCACTAGTGTGCAATGTATTGCGAGTTCCGCTAAGCTCCGTAAATTGGTTTTAGTTTATAAGCTACTTGATCTGATACATTCGATTTCCTTCGAATGATCCTATATATTCAGAGCTTAATTAGCCTGATAATTTTAACAAATTTGGCACACTTTTCCTGGGTGATATCTTTTGTTGAACCTTATTCCTTAACAAGAATTTAGAAGGTTTTGCTATTTTCATTAATCCTTGATTTTCTGCCGAATACTGGCATCTTACTGATGATTATGAATTTGTGTGATCTTATTTGTTGTTTCCAATACAACTTTCAGATTCCGATAATTGGAATTCCCAGTCTATTGTCCTAACAATAGATGTTTAACATTCCATCTATACAAGGTCTCCAAAGGAGCAGCCTTGATGCTTATATATCATCTATTATAGAAAAGCTTATCTTAAGGTGATATGGTTATTCCAACCACTGTTTAACTAATTTTAAGGAATAGCTAATCCTTGCTGTTAGTCGAACAGATCGACGATCCTGGGCAGCTGATGGCAATTCTTAATTATTGCCTAATTAGGGTTGCGGTGATAATGCATAAGCAAAATGAACCGTCTTGGTGATTTTATAATAATACAGCCTTAAATGGGATATAAACCTTAACTCTACCTGCCTCTCAGGGGTAAACAAGGTAATATTAGGAGAAGATAATCAAGGTACAAGGAGGTTACAGAGATTTTTACAAATTTCAGGCTCCAATTCATCCACCAATGTTTGTGTCAATTAAGTGACACATTTACGTTACGAGTCCACGAACTCCTTAATCGGGAACATTTACTTGGACAATTCCATTCTGGATATCTCCTTTGAATACCATTAGTTGACTTTAGTACTATATGAACTCTCGGAATATCTTTGTGGTCCCATGCATTAAACCTCCATACTGATCAGGCATGGAAGCAATCTATGGAACTTAGTAAGATACACCAATCCTCATATGGCGCTTTTATCATACCATCTGGTATTCGGAATCGATAGAGATTAAAGAGATATCAACTATATATGCTTTCGCACTTCCTCTTAGAGAGATGATACTTCTAAAATTTTATGCCTAAAGGTTTCTGACAAGAATAGAAGAAATGGTTCATATGATTTGCCTGAAGGTTCTACCTTACACTTAACATCTGGGGTTCTTACAGGGAAAAATTTCTAAAAGTTTGCTAAGTTTATGGTCTTGTGAGAGACTTAACAGCACCCGAAACCACATGTAATTTCTAGCAATAAATTCACAAATAAGGATTTATCTGGTGACATTCCTAATGTGAGCTGCCTCTAATCAATCAACAGGAGGGTTAAACGCCTCCATTCTTAATCCTTCTAAACTTAGCTGTAAAATCTTAGATAACTTTAGGGCAGTCTCAGCTTTGACTGATTACTTCTTAATCATTATAACGTGGGTAGCTGAGGTAGATCCATAATGGATTTTTAATGAGTAGGTTTTGAAACCTTAGTGTGCCCTCTTATTGCCAATGCTAACCACTAATAATTATGTGCTTTAAGCTTAGATTTTTGGGTATACTGAATAGGGTACTATCTCAGCCAATGAATTAAAATTTGCGACATACTGTCGACAGTCTAGAACTTTTATGGCGAGAGTCAGAAAATTCTTATTCCGTCTTTTCCCTTTCCGCGAAACGGATACTAGGTTTTTCTAATAAGGTCCTTAAAACTTGGACCATTCCACGATGTATAAGAGGATCCTTCTTGAGGATTTCATTAATGTCCTTACTAATTAAGAGTATTGCCATCGAATGACTGTGATGTATACCTTACCATGTCCTTTCTAGCATAACCACTGATATACTTAATGGTTTCTACTTCATCCTTTCTAGTGTTTAGTCAACATAAGCAAGCCAAGAGTAACTAAAACATAGAGGTAAAATCTTGGATTCTAATACTTAGTCAACATAAGGAGGATAAGTAGGTGACTTATAGTAAGAAGTAAGGAAGTCATTGTACATGTGCTTATTTTTAATAAAAATGGAAATTTCACAAATTAGGCACCTAGCTCGGTTGGCTAGGCACGCGAAAGGGTGTGGCCTAGACCCAGGTTCGATTCCGGGGACGGCCGGTTCCACCATTTTTTTGGTATGTAAGGAATAATTTATATATTGTTTAATATTAATTAATCGTACGGATACATGTAATTATGAGGGTTGTCTTATAAGAAGTCTTGATAATTAATTGCTTCTTATCACCCACAATATGGGCTTGGTCACAAGACGACCAATCCATTCCTAATACAATATCGAGTCCTCTCTATTAACGAAACAAAGACAGCGGAGAAGGGTAATTCCTAATGGATATAAAACATCCATTTAATATTGCTGGAGCAGTCTCTGAGGTATTATCGGTCAATTTTACTTTATACTTAACGCTTAGAGTTTTAACAGGCAGATTTTGTAACATCTGAAATTTATTATTTGTAATTAAAGTAATATAGTAAACAAGTTATTAATATTTTTTTTTATGGTGTAATTTAGTTAAATTGATAAAACAATTGTGGTAGTCTAAAGTAAAAAAAATGAATTAAATTATTTTGATGCAACTCTTTAGAAAAAATTGAGATGTACGTTTCCTTCCTAATAAAATAATTAGACGTGTTTAATGGCTTAAAGATAAAAAAATGCATATAATAACAATGACTATGACTTTCACATAAAATTGATTTCAAGCCCTATAACCGTTCGATTCAAAGGAATTTCATAACTAAAATATGATTGCTATCTACTAACAAATGGGCCAAGGATTGGGCTGCGCTTATTCGGCCGTCACTTTTGTAAAACCCTCGCGACCTCTCAATCCATGTATCCTCTTCAATCGCTTCCTGATCCCTCAGTTCCGCCATGCCACTCCGCCGTGACCACTACGCCGCGCTAATGCGCAGCCATCGAGCTGCTATCACTAGAGTCCTTTGATCTACGAACCTGAAACAAGATTAAGTTGTGAACCGCCACCCGATGCACCACTGACCAGAGTTTTCGTTGCTGTCATCTTCGTTCATTGGAGTGGATATAGCTGGCAACACTAATCGTCTCCGTGAAAGTAATCTGTTTGCTCCGCTCTTCGGTGGTGGTTCCTATGTTCGTTAAGGACTTCTTTTATTATTATTTTGCTTTGCTTGGCTAAATTAAGGTACGGATTCGTGACCCTTTACATCGTAGTGTAACTTTATTTAATACTCTTTGGCACGGATTCTGTCTTTCTTTCATCATAGTATTCTGTTATTTTTCGTTACTCGTTGATACGGATTCTTTGGTCTTGCTATCATAATATTTTCTATGTCCGTTACTTCGTAGTACGGATTTTTGTCTCTGTCTTGAAGTGTTATTTTCATGATTTGATACCTATATTCGTTTGATATGTGATACCTTATAGGAGTCGGTTTGTATTTCTTTGTTTGTTTGTTTGTTTATTAGTGTGTTGTAGCATGCCATACCTCAGACTTGTATCATGGTCGCATGTTCCGGTTGGTATTATTTTCAGTTGCCTGTGAACTATTTATAAGGCCTTAGTATTTGTACTCTGTCACCCAAGCATGTCTGGCTTGTCGTTTGGGCGTCAACGGCATGGCACTTATCGTGACGGTGCGTAATCAAAGTTCACGGCGTCTCTAGCTTGTGCTTGTGTAGCACCTTGGCCACTAGAGGCGTATAGATCGATCTTAGCTCTGAGTCTGAGTTTGTTTGTCTGGAGATGGAATAATGGGTGAACGCCACACTCAGCATCTCATAGGTGCATGGACTAGCTAGCTATGTACCAGTCTGTTCTGTTTATGGCTTTGGGTGCTTCCATGTTACACGACTTAATTTGTTGACATATCTGTCGTGTAAGTTAGTATATGTTTTTGTATATGAATATGTTCAGTATCTGTTCTGATATGTTTGATATGTTTTGTACGCATCTGATTATGCCTCCGATCATGTATGGGGTTATGCTTCCGATTATGTTCAGTATCTGTTCTGATATATGTACGCATATGGTTATGTTTCCGATCAGTATTGGGTTAAGTATGCTTCTGACTATGTTCAGTGTCCGATTCTGTTATGTATTAGTTATGTCTGTTTTGACTCAGTATCTGTACTGGGTTGTATCAGTTTCGTCTCAGTATTAGTCTTGATTAAGATTTAGATCCGGTGTTATACGTTTAGTTTGTATCCGTCAGTACATGTATTCAGTATTTGATTCAACGTCTGTTCTATTCTTGCCGTTTGATCTGTCTTTATTTCGTGTCGATTCTCTCAATCGGTTTAAGTAATTTCATTATAAAAATAGTTATTTTGATTAAATAATAAACTTATGAATATTGATCAATTAAAGATATGAAGTTGAATCTAAACATGTATTTAAAGATAATAGTTTGACAATTCTTTTCTTTTAGAGATCATGGGATTTTAAATGGTATTTATGGCTTAGCTATTTGTTTTGTTTCTATTTCCCATGTCGTTTTACGGAATGGTCGAAAGTGTTTCATTTGGAAATCCAGATTATTTAAATTATTCTATTTTTTTATAATATAACTTTTCAAAGTTAGAAAATTAGTTCTTTTTGTCCAATGATGATTTGCTATGAATATGATAACCTATTTTATTTTGATGAAGTTCAAACGTTCAATATAAGAAAATAGCTTTGCCAAGTATCTTGTTTTAAAAGTAATAGCGTTATTAAACGTTGTTTAAACTATTCTATAGTTCTTAGTTTTTTTTATTTGTTCAAACGTTTCATTTACAAACGATAGGTTAGAAATTTTTATTGTTGTATGAATACTAGATTATTTAAATGATGTTTTAAAATAAGTTTGTTTATACAAGCTAAATTGTTCTAGTCATCATGGTCAGCGATGTATCAATCTCTACAACGGTTTTGTGTTTGGTTAGGTATCAGTTATGTGTATGACTGACTTTTGTTTCCGTATCAGTTTTCATTACAATTTCAAATCGGTTCGTGTATCAGTTTTTGCATCAGTCATGTGCCTCCATTTGTTTTCAGTGACCATTTCAGTTCAGTCTCAGTTCTGTTCTGTTGTGTTTTGCTTCCGCTGATATAACTTTACTTGTACTGTTGATTTCTCCGTTAATGAGCAACTTTTGGCTCAACCGTATTTTTCTTTTTGTGTTTGTCTTATTTGTTTTACAGGTAATCTGGGATAATATGGGATTTCAGTGAGGAGCGTTAGGAAGTTGCTGACCAAGATTCTTTATTTCAGTAACGTAATAAAATGTAATTAAGATCTTTTATTTAATGTTATGGATTGGTTTTTAGTTTTGATATCTGTAAGAGTGACACGTCAGCCTTATTCGGGTCGGGGTGTTACAGATTTAATGATTCACAAAATCTATTGTCTACGAGAGACTTATCTGAACCTGGATCAAATAATACTCTAGCATGAGTGCTATTGATAAAGAAAGTACCTGTTGTGACATTGTTATCCTGAACAGTCTCTTGAGCATCCAGTTGAGAGCTTCCTGCTTTGATCTTTTTAACTTCCTCAAGCTTTTTAGCGTATTTAGGGCAGTTGGTCTTAATGTGCCCTCTTTCATTGCAACCATAGCAGGTTGCGTCTCCCAATCTCTTACAATCCAAGGTCTTATGCTCCTTGGACTTGCAGATTCCACAGGGTAGAGGCTGAGATTCATATCTGCATTTCCCGAGGTGATATTTCCTACAAGTTTTGCATTTGGTCTTTTCACCGGTCTGCTGTCTGTCCTTCAAATCCTTCCCAGACTTAGTTGCTTCTCCCTTGGAAGCCTTAGGGCAATTAGTACTGATGTGGCCCTTTTCGCCGCAGCCATGACAGGTTGCATCTTCCAATTTCTTGCAATCCAAGGTCTTGTGACCCTTGGTTTTGCAAATTCCACATAATTTAGCACGTGGGTCGATGGTGCATTTTCCAGAATGTTGCTTCCTGCAGTTATTGCATTTGGGCTTTGCCTCCTTTGGCTTGGACGGGTTATGGTTTGAACCGGTCCTACCCTTTTTACAACCTTTATTTGGGGTAACATCGCACCTTCGCTTACGATCCTTCATCACTCGGTCCACAACGTTGTTTACGGCTGTATTTATCATAGCCTGAAATTCGGTGCTTGTTAAGTTCAGTCTTGTATCATCATTCTGATCAACTGGATGATTGTGAGCTTCAGAGGAGTCAGCCATGGTGAAGCTTTGAAGTCTACTAACCAAGTAGAAACAATTTGTTTAATCATATAGCGAATTGTCGAATTTTGATGAATAAATAGCCATGGTGCAATTAAACCATATAGGCCAATAGATAGTATTTAATTTATTTGATTATGTTTTGCCTAAGTTTTTAAATAAACCATCTTTGGCGTTTAAGCGAAATATAATCCTTCATATTTATTAGACAGGGGACATAAGTCACGACTGCCAATGTCATACTGACATCTTTTATATATAGCACAAGGGCTTGTTCCAAAGGACTTATGATGGCTCAGAGGCCTTGTCACTAGGGAAATTTTAAAACATAATCGATGATTCCTTTGGGTCGGAAAATTTCATAGTTCATTGTCTTGACAAGAAGTTATGAAATAAAACTATCTTTTTCATGTATTCATCTTTACCCGTATGTAACATCTCGAATAGATGTTTTGATGCGTACATCGTGTTCGACGTTGTAAGATAATTGACAATTACGGTCATGAACGTAATCGTGAATTTTTTTTTTTTTTTTTTTTTTTTTTGAACGGCAAATTTGGATCACTGACGGACCACTGGAGTATCATCGTGCCACCAGCGGAACCACCCGATCATATCCATCTCCACTAGGCAATAATGCTTATACACCAATTCAGGAGGAAACCCAATAAATCTGGGAAAAACCCCCTTGTGGGAATCGAACTCATGACCTAATGGTCATAAGCCTTATCCCACCCCCAAGATACCACTAGGCTATAATACCATGGGTCGTAATCGTGAATTATAGGTACATATGTGCGCTTTCAAATTCCTGTTATGTAGATTGATGCATATCCGAATCTGTTTACGTCTTAGTACTTCGATTCGCAATATAGTTGTTTTTCTTTTCATTATGTATGAATCTTGATTTGTTTTGTTGATACATATCTTGTGGACACGACTCGGTTCGGTTCGACTCGGTTCGGTTCGACCCGGTTAGGTTCGGCTCAAGCCCGACGTCACGACATTCCTCCGTCGTGCGTCCCAGAGCTCGACACGCGAAGCACGGAGAGCCGCAACCTATTCCCGTTGCCACATCATCATGACATCATCATGATGATGTCATGATGATGTCATAAAGTGGCTAGACTTGGCAAATGTGAATTTGAAAATCATGTACGTGCATGTACATGAGGTTATGGACCAATCAGCATGTTTGGGCCTCTCCACTTGGGCCGAACCTCAACCCAATCGCACAAGTCAACATTTATATATATACCGAAATCACACTTGATTTCGGCAGACAAGAGACAAGAACAACAGTGGTGTGTGTGAGAGACAAAGAAGAACCGCACAAGGAAGACACACCCGAGAGATTCAAGAGAGAGTTTGCAAAGATTGTTTTTGTAAACATTGAGCTTGTAACTGACTTTTCTTTTCAGCATATTTAACATTTAAACTATCACAATTTTCACAACTAACTACAGTGGGTTCATCGACACATACCTGACTTGATGAACTGTCGACATTAGCCATAAAGGCTGAATGGAGAGAAGACGAAGAGTAAGCAGCTTGATCCACCAAAATAGATCTTCTTTCAGTTCCTGCTGCAGCTTCTTCCAAAGGCTCATCAATATCTGCATCGACTGACGCACTTGATGTCTCATCCACATGATCATTTCCTGAAGTGGAGGTTTCTTCATCTGAGCTTCCACTATAACCAGAACTGTCTTCATCTTCAGAAGATTCATCACCATTGGTGGAAGATTCTCCACCACTGGCGTGCTTTAAATCCTTTACGACTTCAGCAAAACATGTTGTTCCATCTGGAGCATCATTTCCCAACTGAAGCGACCAATCACAACCTTCATCTACTTGAACCACAAGTGCCTGGTTGGCATTTGATGGCCCTGCTTGGCTTTGGTTGTTGACAGGTATCAACGTACGAACATTGTTCCTGTTCTGGTTCTGCTGGTTGCCTTGATTTGTGACCAATGCCCATTGATTTGCAGTTATCATTGCAGCTTGAGGTGGGGCAATAGCCTGCATCCATGCAGTTTTGTTGAAATCTGACGCAGATTGCGTAGCTGATGATTGTGGAGTCAAAGTTGTTTGAGTCCACGCGGTTGGATCCCACTGACCGTGCGTAGCTGATGATTGTGGAGTCGAAGTTGTTTGAGTCCACGCGGTTGGATCCCACTGACCGTGCGTAGCTGATGATTGTGGAGTCGAAGTTGTTTGAGTCCACGCGGTTGGATCCCACTGACCGTTTGTTCCCATTTTATAAAAATTAATATATTAAGTGAAAATGATTTAAAAATTTGAAAAACAAGTTTTCCTTTTTTTTTTAAATTTAATTTTCACAAACTATGTTAATATCTCGAATGATAACAACCAGCCGAAGGATCCTTGATCGAAAGACCCAACTCCTTGTGCGACAAATCAAGTCTTGTGCGATCCCAAATGCTTGTGTGAATAATAAAGTCTTGTGCGACTAATTGAAACTTGTGTGATCAATCAAATCTTGTACGATTGGGAAATGGATGTCTTGTGCGATCCCAATATCAATTCTTGTGCGACTGAACAAAGTAAATCTTGTGCGACTGAAACAAATTGTGCAACAAATAATCTTGTACGATTCAATTTCTTTTGGGCTCCCAGTTAATCGAAACAGTCCAGACCCAGATGTGAATTAGGCCTGTTAAGTGTTTTCGGTAACAAGTAGTGATTTCGTCTGATGATGTTGTTGATTTCCGCCCAGAACTGATGAAAGGCCCAGAAGTGAATTAGGCCCACAGTTGTTTTTGTTGAAAAGGCCCAATTCTTGTGCGACTATTGAAAGAATATCTTGTGCGACTGATTAAATGTTTTGTGCAGCTGATAATCTTGTGCGATTGAATAAGAAGCCCAATGTCTTGTACGAGTAACAATTTGTTGTACGATTTGAAGACTTGTGCGACTGAAAGGAGTCTTGTGCGACTCAAGACTGCAGCCCAAACAGAAATCCAAAGTAATCAGAAGCCCAAAACTGAAGCCCAGCTACTTGTACGAGCCCACAACTCTTGTGCGATCCCCACTGTTGTGCGACTCAAGTCTTGTGTGAGTGAAAATGTTGTGCATTTGAAACAAAACTTGTGTGATTGTACAATTGACTTTCTGTCCACTGACACAAAGAAGCTCCTTTTCGGTTCACTCTTTCCAAGTTTACCAACCAAATGATGGCAGACAATACTTTATCCTTTAAACCCCTTTCCAATGCAATAACAACTTGACAATATTTCTCAAAGATCTAAAAGTGTAACTTTTGAAGAACACTATGAAGATTATATGAATATATGAAGAACACAGTGAACTCGATGAAGTTTCCGGTAAAAATATAAGTTTTCCGGTGACCCCTTAAACTTCCGAACACAATATTTTGCTAAAATGTTTAATGAAAACCAACAACTAACATGAGAACATGATGAACAACAAGGTTTTCAACAAAACACCAAGCAAAAACACAAACTTAAACCCGATTTTAAGAAGTTTTTCCAGAAAATATGAACTTTTCAAAACCCGAAAAACACAAGAACACCTCGGTTTTAACAAGGAGAAGAGCCAAGGCTCTGATACCACTTGTAGGTCCGGCTAGGGGAGGATCTAGTCGCCTACTCCTTGTTGTCAAACACGCCCGGTTGTGCGGAATCCAACCGGAGATGCAAACCGAGAACGAACACGACAAGAACACGAGATACAAGACCGAGACTCAACGATTAACACCAATGTATTAATACGTAAGAAAAGTCAGTTACAAGCTCAATGTTTACAAAAACAATCTTTGCAAACTTGAAATGAGTTTCCTGGCGAGCAAAAGAGAAAATGATAGTACATCAGTGGTCTGTCTAAACTTCTTTAAACTTAAACTGCAAAATGATAAGCAGCTCTATATAAGATGTATCGGTAGGCTCACAATCATTTTAAAGTGTGCAGGGTGATATAAACTTAAATCGACTGAAGACCAGGTGGGAACCATTCATTGGCATATGGTCTTAGTACCGAAATTTCGTTTGAGAGATTGCCGAGGTTCTGAGATATTCGGTCTTTATGCTGCTTATCATCTGGGTATCATGGTTGTATCTTTTACCGAAAAATAACGGGGACGCAAGTCTAGATCTTCCATGATACCATACATACGTGTACATATTGCATTCGACCTCAATAAGTGATCAACAATCACATGTCCAAACAAATAAGTGATAATATATCACAGATTCTTTGCGGGAGTCAAGTTCGTCTCTCTGCTGTACGAAAGTACTGACCTGTTCACGGACTTGCTCCTGTGCCCTTCATGCATATGAAAATCAAGTTCCTCATCAATAAGTGATTATATCACATAGGGCTTGTTTTCAAATCAAAATAAGTGAGAATCTCACATCATATACGGTCAAACAGATGATAATCGGTATACTCACCGGTAAGATGAACCCTCGTGCATACCTTGATACGGGAATGTGTCGTGATGTGGATGAACACCGGTCGGTAAGTATAAATCATACCTTAACGTATCCCCTCGCCATGATTACAAATGATAAGTTGAGCTTATGTGGATAACAATACCGATAATCGTTATAGGATGCTTATCTTAATGTTAAACTAATTGAACAAAGAGAGCGTTTTGGCATGACCGTACACTGATATGATTCTCTTACCCTCGAAACTCACAAAAAGAATGTCTGTAAATATTTATTTAATGCTTTCAGTTTCTGCATCTTTGTATATATTTATTTACTGCTTTCAGTCTTTAAATTTGAAATATTCAAAATACCAAAAAGATTTTAGGTGTGTTTTAATATAAACTTTATAAAAGCCAAAAAGATTTTATTTCTATTTTATTTTCGATCGTACGATGTTGGAGCTCAAGTCTTCGTTGTCTGAAACCTGAACGAAAACCGAATTGACTATATCTTCATAAACGGTCGAAATTTGCAAGTTTTTGAAAGTTAAAATTTAAAATGGATAAAATTTGTTGAACTTTCAAACTGTCGGACGGTGTTTGATTGAGAAATGGTCATGTGTGTGTCATTTGTTTATGTTACTATATTCCAGGCAGTTGTTCTCATTACGCGTTTAGATTTCTTGCATGTGCAGATTCTAAAGGCAAGGAGAACATGGTCGATGACAAGCTTCGGAATGAAGACACGACGTGAAGGCACTCAAAAGATAAAGATGATCGAGTTGCCGCTGACCATCATCAACACCACAAGGATCTCAAGTACTGAAGATCAAGTCATTCACGAGCATAACTCAAGGGGGAGCTTATGTTAAGGGGGAGTTTGTCAACACACTTCCTACATGAAACGGGGAGTTTGTTGATACACTTTCTGCTTACAAGACGTGAAGACTTTGAAGATCCTCCGACATGGAAGACACGGAAGTTGAACCTCACGAGTAGCGTCCAAGGGGGAGTTTGTTGATACATATCTTGTGGACACGACTCGGTTCGGTTCGACTCGGTTCGGTTCGACCCGGTTAGGTTCGGCTCAAGCCCGACGTCACGACATTCCTCCGTCGTGCGTCCCAGAGCTCGACACGCGAAGCACGGAGAGCCGCAACCTATTCCCGTCGCCACATCATCATGACATCATCATGATGATGTCATAAAGTGGCTAGACTTGGCAAATGTGAATTTGAAAATCATGTACGTGCATGTACATGAGGTTATGGACCAATCAGCATGTTTGGGCCTCTCCACTTGGGCCGAACCTCAACCCAATCGCACAAGTCAACATTTATATATATACCGAAATCACACTTGATTTCGGCAGACAAGAGACAAGAACAACAGTGGTGTGTGTGAGAGACAAAGAAGAACCGCACAAGGAAGACACACCCGAGAGATTCAAGAGAGAGTTTGCAAAGATTGTTTTTGTAAACATTGAGCTTGTAACTGACTTTTCTTACGTATTAATACATTGGTGTTAATCGTTGAGTCTCGGTCTTGTATCTCGTGTTCTTGTCGTGTTCGTTCTCGGTTTGCATCTCCGGTTGGATTCCGCACAACCGGGCGTGTTTGACAACAAGGAGTAGGCGACTAGATCCTCCCCTAGCCGGACCTACATGTTTCGGTATTTGTTTATTGTTATCTTTGAAACTCTGCACCATAGTGTGTGATGTTCGTGTATCTGGATGAAGGATGTAGAATTGATGTCTGAAGTTTGTTTGTTTGTTTGACTGTTTGATTGTTTTTTTAAGGTAGAGTTGGAATACCTGGTATTTATATAAAAAAATATATATATACAATATTACTTAATAATAGATAGCACAGTAAGAGAATAAAATAATAGGTATTTAAATGAGCATTAAACAAAACATTTGGAGAATGAGATCACGTGACCTGGTAACAGGTAAGTATGTTTGTTAATTCAAGCTAATTGGCTTTGTGGAGGATACAATAACTTCAAAAACTTCTTTATTACGTTCAACAAGTCAGCTGAAGCTTCGGGATATTGATGCCTTTCTTATCTATAATGATCAACGAATATTTGAAATTTTTAAACCCTTCAACCTCTTATTCGAGTACCTAAACCTTCATATCTCTCAGCTCTCAACAGTCTCTTTGTTTTGTTGTTATCTTCTATTTCTGTGGAGGTGGTTACAACCGGTGAACCACCATCGCATCTGCTACATTCTCCGATGTTTCACCATCTGGGCAACAAACCCATGTCCTAACACATTAACGCGTTTTGATTAGTTCCTGACTTGCGACTTAGGGCGCATCTCGAACACTTTTATGTACCGCCGCTGCCGTTCCCTCTTTGAATCGACCTATCGACTATCAAGGGAAGACTTCTGCCGTTAATTGAATACACATTGATCTAAAAGTACCGTCATAGCATGACATGGACCTTTTATGTATCTGTTAGAACACAACAGCCACCCCCTTAATCAAACTTTGTTTCTTTTTTATTTTTTTTTTGGTTGGGAACTGCATTTAGTGTTTAAGTTTGTGTATCTCTATTTGGCCCATTAACTGTTAAAATTTGAATATTGACCAAACTTGGTGTCATCAACCTTGTTTCTTGTTTGCTTAAATTTTACCTCAGCCTAAAAGTAGTAATATACTTGTAGATTTTATACTAGATGATTTGGAAGCAACGTATCTGAATCTATTACATTTGTTTTTTATCAGTTATGAATGAAATCTGTTCACCACTCATAATTTTAGAAATTTCGAGGACGAAATTTTTTTTTAGTGGGGTAAAATTGTAACATCTGAAATTTATTATTTGTAATTAAAGTAATATAGTAAACAAGTTATTAATATTTTTTTTTATGGTGTAATTTAGTTAAATTGATAAAACAATTGTGGTAGTCTAAAGTAAAAAAATGAATTAAATTATTTTGATGCAACTCTTTAGAAAAAATTGAGATGTACGTTTCCTTCCTAATAAAATAATTAGACGTGTTTAATGGCTTAAAGATAAAAAAATGCATATAATAACAATGACTATGACTTTCACATAAAATTGATTTCAAGCCCTATAACCGTTCGATTCAAAGGAATTTCATAACTAAAATATGATTGCTATCTACTAACAAATGGGCCAAGGATTGGGCTGCGCTTATTCGGCCGTCACTTTTGTAAAACCCTCGCGACCTCTCAATCCATGTATCCTCTTCAATCGCTTCCTGATCCCTCAGTTCCGCCATGCCACTCCGCCGTGACCACTACGCCGCGCTAATGCGCAGCCATCGAGCTGCTATCACTAGAGTCCTTTGATCTACGAACCTGAAACAAGATTAAGTTGTGAACCGCCACCCGATGCACCACTGACCAGAGTTTTCGTTGCTGTCATCTTCGTTCATTGGAGTGGATATAGCTGGCAACACTAATCGTCTCCGTGAAAGTAATCTGTTTGCTCCGCTCTTCGGTGGTGGTTCCTATGTTCGTTAAGGACTTCTTTTATTATTATTTTGCTTTGCTTGGCTAAATTAAGGTACGGATTCGTGACCCTTTACATCGTAGTGTAACTTTATTTAATACTCTTTGGCACGGATTCTGTCTTTCTTTCATCATAGTATTCTGTTATTTTTCGTTACTCGTTGATACGGATTCTTTGGTCTTGCTATCATAATATTTTCTATGTCCGTTACTTCGTAGTACGGATTTTTGTCTCTGTCTTGAAGTGTTATTTTCATGATTTGATACCTATATTCGTTTGATATGTGATACCTTATAGGAGTCGGTTTGTATTTCTTTGTTTGTTTGTTTGTTTATTAGTGTGTTGTAGCATGCCATACCTCAGACTTGTATCATGGTCGCATGTTCCGGTTGGTATTATTTTCAGTTGCCTGTGAACTATTTATAAGGCCTTAGTATTTGTACTCTGTCACCCAAGCATGTCTGGCTTGTCGTTTGGGCGTCAACGGCATGGCACTTATCGTGACGGTGCGTAATCAAAGTTCACGGCGTCTCTAGCTTGTGCTTGTGTAGCACCTTGGCCACTAGAGGCGTATAGATCGATCTTAGCTCTGAGTCTGAGTTTGTTTGTCTGGAGATGGAATAATGGGTGAACGCCACACTCAGCATCTCATAGGTGCATGGACTAGCTAGCTATGTACCAGTCTGTTCTGTTTATGGCTTTGGGTGCTTCCATGTTACACGACTTAATTTGTTGACATATCTGTCGTGTAAGTTAGTATATGTTTTTGTATATGAATATGTTCAGTATCTGTTCTGATATGTTTGATATGTTTTGTACGCATCTGATTATGCCTCCGATCATGTATGGGGTTATGCTTCCGATTATGTTCAGTATCTGTTCTGATATATGTACGCATATGGTTATGTTTCCGATCAGTATTGGGTTAAGTATGCTTCTGACTATGTTCAGTGTCCGATTCTGTTATGTATTAGTTATGTCTGTTTTGACTCAGTATCTGTACTGGGTTGTATCAGTTTCGTCTCAGTATTAGTCTTGATTAAGATTTAGATCCGGTGTTATACGTTTAGTTTGTATCCGTCAGTACATGTATTCAGTATTTGATTCAACGTCTGTTCTATTCTTGCCGTTTGATCTGTCTTTATTTCGTGTCGATTCTCTCAATCGGTTTAAGTAATTTCATTATAAAAATAGTTATTTTGATTAAATAATAAACTTATGAATATTGATCAATTAAAGATATGAAGTTGAATCTAAACATGTATTTAAAGATAATAGTTTGACAATTCTTTTCTTTTAGAGATCATGGGATTTTAAATGGTATTTATGGCTTAGCTATTTGTTTTGTTTCTATTTCCCATGTCGTTTTACGGAATGGTCGAAAGTGTTTCATTTGGAAATCCAGATTATTTAAATTATTCTATTTTTTTATAATATAACTTTTCAAAGTTAGAAAATTAGTTCTTTTTGTCCAATGATGATTTGCTATGAATATGATAACCTATTTTATTTTGATGAAGTTCAAACGTTCAATATAAGAAAATAGCTTTGCCAAGTATCTTGTTTTAAAAGTAATAGCGTTATTAAACGTTGTTTAAACTATTCTATAGTTCTTAGTTTTTTTTATTTGTTCAAACGTTTCATTTACAAACGATAGGTTAGAAATTTTTATTGTTGTATGAATACTAGATTATTTAAATGATGTTTTAAAATAAGTTTGTTTATACAAGCTAAATTGTTCTAGTCATCATGGTCAGCGATGTATCAATCTCTACAACGGTTTTGTGTTTGGTTAGGTATCAGTTATGTGTATGGCTGACTTTTGTTTCCGTATCAGTTTTCATTACAATTTCAAATCGGTTCGTGTATCAGTTTTTGCATCAGTCATGTGCCTCCATTTGTTTTCAGTGACCATTTCAGTTCAGTCTCAGTTCTGTTCTGTTGTGTTTTGCTTCCGCTGATATAACTTTACTTGTACTGTTGATTTCTCCGTTAATGAGCAACTTTTGGCTCAACCGTATTTTTCTTTTTGTGTTTGTCTTATTTGTTTTACAGGTAATCTGGGATAATATGGGATTTCAGTGAGGAGCGTTAGGAAGTTGCTGACCAAGATTCTTTATTTCAGTAACGTAATAAAATGTAATTAAGATCTTTTATTTAATGTTATGGATTGGTTTTTAGTTTTGATATCTGTAAGAGTGACACGTCAGCCTTATTCGGGTCGGGGTGTTACAGATTTAATGATTCACAAAATCTATTGTCTACGAGAGATTTATCTGAACCTGGATCAAATAATACTCTAGCATGAGTGCTATTGATAAAGAAAGTACCTGTTGTGACATTGTTATCCTGAACAGTCTCTTGAGCATCCAGTTGAGAGCTTCCTGCTTTGATCTTTTTAACTTCCTCAAGCTTTTTAGCGTATTTAGGGCAGTTGGTCTTAATGTGCCCTCTTTCATTGCAACCATAGCAGGTTGCGTCTCCCAATCTCTTACAATCCAAGGTCTTATGCTCCTTGGACTTGCAGATTCCACAGGGTAGAGGCTGAGATTCATATCTGCATTTCCCGAGGTGATATTTCCTACAGGTTTTGCATTTGGTCTTTTCACCGGTCTGCTGTCTGTCCTTCAAATCCTTCCCAGACTTAGTTGCTTCTCCCTTGGAAGCCTTAGGGCAATTAGTACTGATGTGGCCCTTTTCGCCGCAGCCATGACAGGTTGCATCTTCCAATTTCTTGCAATCCAAGGTCTTGTGACCCTTGGTTTTGCAAATTCCACATAATTTAGCACGTGGGTCGATGGTGCATTTTCCAGAATGTTGCTTCCTGCAGTTATTGCATTTGGGCTTTGCCTCCTTTGGCTTGGACGGGTTATGGTTTGAACCGGTCCTACCCTTTTTACAACCTTTATTTGGGGTAACATCGCACCTTCGCTTACGATCCTTCAACACTCGGTCCACAACGTTGTTTACGGCTGTATTTATCATAGCCTGAAATTCGGTGCTTGTTAAGTTCAGTCTTGTATCATCATTCTGATCAACTGGATGATTGTGAGCTTCAGAGGAGTCAGCCATGGTGAAGCTTTGAAGTCTACTAACCAAGTAGAAACAATTTGTTTAATCATATAGCGAATTGTCGAATTTTGATGAATAAATAGCCATGGTGCAATTAAACCATATAGGCCAATAGATAGTATTTAATTTATTTGATTATGTTTTGCCTAAGTTTTTAAATAAACCATCTTTGGCGTTTAAGCGAAATATAATCCTTCATATTTATTAGACAGGGGACATAAGTCACGACTGCCAATGTCATACTGACATCTTTTATATATAGCACAAGGGCTTGTTCCAAAGGACTTATGATGGCTCAGAGGCCTTGTCACTAGGGAAATTTTAAAACATAATCGATGATTCCTTTGGGTCGGAAAATTTCATAGTTCATTGTCTTGACAAGAAGTTATGAAATAAAACTATCTTTTTCATGTATTCATCTTTACCCGTATGTAACATCTCGAATAGATGTTTTGATGCGTACATCGTGTTCGACGTTTATTAGCCATGATTCCCATTGATCGCTTATGCTAAAAGGGTTTGGAAAAAATTTCCTAATATAAAGATGACAAGTGTGATTTTATCGCATCACTGTTGCCAGGAGTGTTATCATACTTACAATGTTACAAGAATTTGAATCCTTTGAATAGGTTCTACCATCTTGGCCTTGTCTGGAATGACATATAGGCTAGGTCGTACCTTTAAGATTCTTTTTACTATGTATATTGGCAGGGAAGGAAGGGTATTTATTTTATTCAGGATTTTTATCATAAATCCTAATTTATAAGTTAATAATAGCACAAATGGCCTAGTTGCTTAGACAAGTTTAATTTATAAGCCATGATTTCAGAGAATCGAGGCATTAAGGTTTTTAATAATAGCACAAATGGCTTAGTCACAAGGACAATTATAAATTATAAGTTATGATTTCAGAGGATCAAAGCATTTAGGTTTGAACATAGTTCATTACCTTTCTCGGACAGGGAGTCATCGCTACCACTGTCTTTTGGCCCATGTAGAAATGAGCAAGGCCCGTAGGCACTATATTACCAATGTATGGTCAAAATATGATCATCCTAATTGATGATTTAAACCCATGATTCAGAGATCATTAAATTGGGTGAGGAATCTTTTGAAGAATCCTATATAAAAATGACGTGTGTGATTTTAATGAATCACGTCCGCCAGGAGCGTTAACACGTCTTCAGATGTTAACAGGGATTCGAATCTTTTAAACAGGTCTTACCATCTTGGCCAGGTCTTTATAATGACACTCAGGCTAGGTTTCACTCTTAAAATTCTTTTAATATTTAACGCAGAGCAAACCTAAATTGAAATGTTAACGAGGATCTGAATCTAATCGTGGAACTACCGTCTTGGCCTTGTCTTAATGTGACAAATGGCTAGGTCTTGTCCTTTTTAGATTTTGCCATTTTATTATAATGGTAGATCTTATAATATAGGAATGATATTTCAAATACAATCGTTCCTTTTAAAATTTAAACAAGTATATGGTTGCCCTAAACGGGACTTCTACTGAAAATGACTGGCCCATGCAAGGGCTAATCAGAAAAATAACAAAGGAACCAAATAAGGACAAAATAAAACGAATTTGAATAAGTCCTATGTTCTCGTCTAGACTCAAGAATGTGCAACTGTGTAACTGAGATTAAACACAAAAGGCTAGTGTTTAATTCACTCAGTGTTGGCTCTGATACCAACCTGTCACACCCCAAATTTCCACGTATTACCGGTGGGCCCGGTAGGGGAGTATCATGACGTGGTTGGTAACATGATAGTCAAACAACACAATATATAAATGCACAGCGGAAGCAAAAGATAAATATATTACAATCCGAAATAGTGTAACATCAAAGTATTACAACGGAAGTAACGGATCCACAGGCGGATCGAAAATAAAAATATAACACTGTTCAACAGACTTTAGGCATCTAAGCTTGCGAGACTCTTTATTGATGCTAGGAGTAGCCAGCCCATTCCGATTAGTACCTGCACTTAGCCTTTTTGGGAAAATACGTCAGTTTACACTGGTAAATACAATCAACCGACTCATTTTGAAAAGGGTTTAAAAAAATTTGATTTGAGTGCACATGGCACAAATAATATTTTATAACTTGGGATAATTATTTGAATATAATACTTGTCAAGGATTTACATGTTTCTTATGCGTTCAATAGCCCGGATCGAGCCGGGTTAAAGATCAATAGACACACCACATTATGTATATGAGACACTGACAGGTGTACGCCTACACCTGTGTGCTAAGGTCGTGGCCATTTCGTAAAATGATGCCAGGGATATCCGGGACATGGTCATTAACCCCCCAAAGGCTTTAAGCAAACAAAACAATTTAAACGAGACATATCAATACTTTAACCATCATACAATTAAAGATTCAATGCCCGACCAAGCGGTATTTTATATACCGTACCCCAAGCCCGTATAGGGAAAATAAGTTAAAAGTATTTACCTGAGCAAAATATAAGTTCAATCCCAGCCGTATCAAATCAGCAAGTACAGATAGCTTTTACTGGGCTCCTAAATCTGGAACGAAGGTTTTTAATAACCTATTAGAATCCTAACGGGTCTTTAATTAAGCCTTGACTTAGACCGATTAGTTTTCAAGAGGAAAATACGGTTCAAACGCATGATTAAGCGAAGACCGGAATAGAATGTGATTTAGACCTGACAAGTTTGAAGACTTGCTTAATATGGGTATATTATACACATTCTAGATTTTGAGATAAAACCGATAAGGCTTGACCCGTTTCGGCTAATTTATGTAAACTAGTTATATAAACCGAACCGAACGTGCATGAAGCGTAACGGGTAACCATAAGAGTCCTAAACAGGATTCCTAAGTTAACATGCCTTAAATATGTCGTGATATCAGTAGGATACCTTCCATTATGCCCAAAACGAGTTTATTCTCATATTAAGCGCCGTAGGGGTATTTTGGTCATTTTAAAAGATTATAAAAGGGATCAATTAAGCTTCTGTGATCCGGGTCTGAATAAATCAGTAAAATAGTTTATTTTAACAGGTTATAACATTTGGTTATAAGTCTTATATGCCAAAATAGTTTTAAACCCTAACTATGTGTTTAATACGCGTATAATGTCGTTTTAAGCGATTTACGGGTTAATATAGGATTCTGAGTTTTCTGATCAGTTCAACAGGTTCAAAATACTCCATTTATTATTTGAAATCAGTAGCAATTAGATTGGTGTCAAAAGGATTTGTAAAACTCATTTTATGGCCGAAAAGGGCATATTCGGTATTTACCGAATCAAGGCACTAATCCTAGCTTATGATCAGTTTAAAAATAATTAAAAATCCTCAAAAATCCCAAAATATTATATTACATCAGTGGGTAAAAGGTTTGGTGTCAAAAATGGGGTTTAGATAGGCGTTAAGCTAATGACGCCGTTTAATTATTAAGAAGCGTTCAAATTACGTCATTAAGCATAACTCCTAATCTAGACCTCCGACTGATGTGAAAATTTAGGGACATGTTTTATAATCAGTAACTAAGATGATTGTACTTTCATATTTCCAAAATTCCCGTTTTATGGACATAAGGGCATTATGGTCAATATTTAATCACTTAACGGAAACGTCGGACAATCGAGGGTTCAAGTGGTATAAACGCAGAGGGTTATACCAACATGTACCTAGGTCCTAATGGAACTTTAAGGCATGTCTAAACCTATCTAAACCGGGTCAGAACTGAGGTCAAAGCAGAAGTCAAACTTTTGCGTCTTTCGGTTCCGAATCGGTTCAAAACAGAAAGTTGTCGAATCAAACAAGCTTATACAAGTTCTTATGCTTATTATCAGGTTATATGAGTGATAAAATAGGTTACACGCCTTCTACAATGCCAATCGCGTGTTAATTTGAAAAATAACAATTCTGTTGACTTTTTCGGACAACGTTTGACTCGTCAATTGACCTGGTTAGATCGGGAATCAGTGAGTACCCTTTTAAGGGTTTATTACCCACTTAATTACCTACTTATAACAACTTTCATTTTGGCAAAACACTGGACCGTTTGTGTTTTATCGTTAAGTCAAACCGTAATTACGACGGTTTGACTTCTAAGCTAAATACTAAGCATAACTTAATCAAGAAGGGTTAAACATACTTACACAAGTCCTATGAACGATTTGGAAAGCTTGATGATGGTCCTTGGGCTCCAGGAATGCTCAGAGATGAAGTTGGAATGGATGAACACAAAGTTGTAACTTTGTGTGACTTTATAAATTGATCAAAACCCATTTGATTGTTGACATGTAAGTCTAAGATTGATACAAGATGCATACAAGTGGCCTCTAGTGACTAAAAACCAGTATAGGAAGCCCAAGGTATTGAAACAAGTCAATCTAAGTCGGTTACAAGGCTGAAACAGGCACCTGTCATGTTTCTGTCGCTGGTACCTGTCACGCGGCCCGCGTAAGATATTGTTAAGTCTTACGCGGCCCGCCTAGACCTCTTGTTCAGGTTTTGAAGTTTTTGTTTATTGCACTTTCAGTCCCCGGTCCTTCTAAACGTCGCTTTCACTTCCATTCTTTCATTTTAAACCTTTAAAATTGACATTTAGGGGCTTTAAGACTTATACCCACTTTGTGAAGTCCTTGGCCACTTTGTGTTTACCCGAAAAGTCCTAATTTCCATGTTGTCGCTTCTAACCCCTCGCACACGAATTTTATCATAACTTTTTCATACGATAACGAAACTTGGTGAAATTTTTATCACGCATTCTAGTGAGCATAATTAATCGTTACAAAGCTTCGGGTTTGCTAAAAGGTCACTTAGAGGTATAACTTAAACATGTTGACACGTTTAACCCCTGTAGTTTGTAATCTCTCACTTTCTTTCACAATTAGCTTCGTATGATCCATGATTCATTCGTTTAAGGTTATAAACATCATGTAGGTTTAATGTACAGTATAATTATTCATTGTTGACATTTTGAACCCTTATATTCACATAGTTTCTTTGTTTGTCAACTTTAGTCCTTCTAAAGTATTCTTTCACACGTTCAAAGCTTATGACACGTGTCAACACATTATAGGACGTGAATTTTCGAGGTGTTACTGTTGGTGCATGCGTCTGTCGACTTCGTCTTGTATCGAGTCTAGGACTAAAAATGTTAGATATGTTATACGTTTTAGATTGTGTTTAAGGTAATTTAGCTTGAACGTGGTGATTTCCCTTGAAAGTGTCTCATGACAGTTTCAAGCTAAATCAACATGTTGATTTCCCTTGAAAGTGGCATGTGTCATTTCAAGCTAAATCAACACCACTATAAATAGCCTTCAAGCTAAATCATTTGTAACTTTCAGAGATTTCTTCCGGTTTGCAACGAAGTGCTGCCGAAGTGTTGTCAGGTAGTAAATGTCATCGAATCAATAGAAACAACAGTTTAAAGTGTAAATCTTGCTGAATTGAACTCGGTTTGTTCGTTTCCGCCGCTCAAACTGAGATAAACTCTTCTGAACGACTCGTTCGGGTCTGCAAACGATCCTACAAGTGGTATCAGAGCTCAGGAGGAAGAGTTCTTACCAATTCAGCTTCATTTTTCTGATTTTCTACATCTTCTTTTCAAAATTTTCAACTTTTCACGGCTAAAATCGGCTCATATTCTCACATAACGTGCGTAATGATGTTCTAACAAATCCTTGAAAGTTTCAGAACTTAATTCGATCATTTACTTGTCCAATCGGACCAAAATCAGATCGATATGATGATGTCATGCAGATTTCGCTTGAGTTTATGGGTTGATTTCACTTAAGTGTTGACATTTTGATTAGATTTCGCTTGTATTCACAAATATCATGATTTCGCTTGAAATGAGTGCTGAGTTTACTTGAGTGGATTTCGCTTGAATCTGACACACCGATTGAAATTACACTGTTTGAATACTTTGTTGATTTGCCTGAAAGTACATCGATTTATGTGAATCTCGTAAATTGGAAGTCAGATTGTATGTTGAATATCTCAGTTTAAATAAGAGCATGTGATATACGTGTTTTGATTTGGTATTAATAGTTGTCGGCAAATTTAATAAAAAAAACTCTGTGAATGTGATCTTATCAAAGTGTGAATCATTAAACAAAATCATGTGAAGGTACATTGAAGTTGATGTTGTCAGTAGTTGGAGAAGACATCACATGCTTGTGTAGGATTGCATGTGATATGGAGTATTCTAAGTCTTGAAAATTGTTTCTCTTAAATAATGTTGTCAGTTTAGTGTTATTGAAAACAAAAATGGGCATGTGAAATATAATGATTGTCGGCACAAGATTTTATTAATTCTTGTGGTTCACTGCAAATTCATGTTGTGTTAAAGTGTAATCAGATGTTTCATGTGATTGTAATAATTGTTTCAATATTAGAGATATAGTTGTCAGTCGATCGAGTCATGTGCGATTTTGGTTCAAAGCGTTTGAGTTGTCAGGTCACAAGGTTTGAAGTTTAGTTGGCTCGCACGGTGTGATCTATTTGTTGATCAGTCAAGTCATTTTGTGTGGACAAGTCGCGTATTAAAGTCATCGACTCGCTTGAAAGTTTCGTACAGTTTGGAGTTCAAAGGTTTCAAAGGGTCAGGTCGATCGAATTCGATCTAGGTCATTCAGTCTACACAGTTGGTTAACATTTCGCACAGTGTGTCAACCTTCAATCCGCTCAAAATAGTCATCAGTCCGAGTACCTATTTGTTTTGATTAATTGATAAATCTTTAAACTGATTGTGCTTTGTTGGTGTGTTGTCATTTGTCAGGTACTTTTCAAGAGATTCAAGTTGCTACCGAATCATGGATACCGAATTCTACAATGCGTTTGCCACACCAGTTGCTCCTGTCACTTCTGCTGAGAATTTATACAGTGAGAATGAAACGGGAACGCATCAGAAACCACCAAAGTTGATGTATATCGAAGATTTTCAGGGTTGGAAAAACCGTTTTGAGAATTGGGTTCAGGCTTACAGATTCGATGCTTGGTGTTCTTTACTGAAAGATTACGAGAAACCACAGAATGAACGTGGTTTGGAAAAGGGTTTCAATGATTTTACCGAAGCTGATAAGTTGAAGTACACTAGTGAAAAGATGATGATCAGCATTTTACAGCAAGCAGTTAAAGAAGACATCTTTGTCTTACTTCAACATAATGGAACTGCTAGATCAATCTGGGAAGCTTTACTTCAGAAATTCCGAGGGAGTGCTGATATGATCAAAAACAAAAAGGCCTTATTGAAGAAGTCGTTTGACATATTTACTGCATTTGATCATGAAACTACAAAGGAAACGATAGATAGATACTGTCATCTGGTTCTAGAAATGAAAAGATTGGATATTCAGAAAGATGATAATGAGTGGGTTGATAAGTTAGCAGAGGCATTACCCCAACAGAAGTGGGGAACTTATCTGATGATTGTGAAACTCATGAGGAAGACTGAGAGTATGAACTTGGCACAGTTTATCCAGAAGATTGAGGAACAAGAGCTGGATATTCAAAAGACTGCTATAATGACGAATTCAAATGCAAAACAAGATGTCAGTTTGTATTACAGAGGGAACAAGTTTGAGGCTACCCCCAGCCCTAGCCCAAAGATTCAAACTAGTTTTAGTGCTGACAGTTCATCTGGAACAAAGAGTAGTAATGTGACTCAAAGTGGTGGATCTTCATCATTCTCAAGCTTTGATCCAAATAGCACAACATCAAGTTCTCAACGACAAAACTCAACAAACTTTCAGTGCAATGTTACCTTAAACATTCAAAATGGTCAGAATTTGTCTCCAGAAGTTGCCAAGCAGCATATGGCATCACTGGTTACTATGTTAGAATCTTACGAAAGTTTAATCGGTGGGAAGATTGGCAATCCAATGCTTACCAAAGAAGATTACGACCAAATTGATGCTGAAGAACTTGAAGTGATGGATATCAAATGGTGCTTAGCAAGTGCTTGGAGGAGAGCTGAAAAGTTTCAAGAGATTACTGGTAGGGATGAATTTCGAGGAATGGCTACCTCTCCATTGGGATTTGATAAATCAAAGGTTACCTGTTTCCGTTGTAAAGGAAAAGGTCATTTTAAACGAGAGTGCAAAAGTAAAGAAGCTACCGGGAATCAAGATAGAAACAATTATTATCAGAAATCAATTTTCCATCAGACTACTCAACAACCTCAAATTACACATGCTCATGCTACTAATGATGGAAAGAAGAAAGCTTTACTAATTCATCAAGATGATGAAAAAGTTGCAGAGGGATTTAGTTGGGACAAATACATTCCATCTGATTCAGGCTTTGTTGCTAGAATACTAGATGAAGAGGCTAGTGAGAAAAGAATCCCGATATTTCCTGATCTTGGAAGCGATGTGGATACCGATGATGAGGAAGAACATCTCAACAAAGCTAGAAAAGGCATTGATCTAACTAGTTTTAATTTGTTTTTTGCAGATAAAATGGAGATGTTGTACCAGAAGAAGATGGCAAGATTGAAGAAAGAGCTGGAAGCAGCAAAAATGCAAGCTACTGAAAAGACAGAAGCAGGAGAAGAAATTGTCAAAGTAGAGAAAGTTGTTGATAAGATTGTTGAGGTCGAAAAGATTGTTGAAATTGAAAAACTTGTCGAAGTTGAAAAGATTGTCGAGATTGAGAAGATCGTTGAAGTTGAAAAATTAGTTGAAAAACTTGTTGAAGTCGAAAAGATTGTTGAAATAGAAAAGATTGTTGAGGTCGAGAAACTTGTTGAAGTTGAAAAGACTGTCGAAGTCGAAAAGATAGTTGAAAAGGTGGTTGAAGTTACTAAACCTTGTGAGAAATGTTCAGAGTCTTGCAAAGTTTGTGAAGAAAAAGATAAAAAGATTGCTGAGTTAGAGAAGATAAAAGAAGATTTACTGTGTGATGTGAAGTATGTCAAGGAGTCCTATGATGTGCTGAACAACACAGTTGATCGTCTGAAAAAGACAAATTCGGAAATCGAAAAGGCGATGGATAAAATGAGTGCAACATTAATGACAAAGCAAAGCGTCATCAATGATTATATTGAAGACTGTGCTAAGTTGAAGAAAGATGTGGAACTTGAGAAAATTGAGAGTGAAAGGATTAAACGATTACTATTGAGTTACACTACTTGTGATTATTTGATTGATCGTGTTTATCCTACTGTTGCAGGTTTGGAGGCATTCAAGGAGAAAAAGACTGAAGATACTGATACTGGTAAGAAACCAAGTGTCAAGTATAACAGATGTCCGCCCCCGATCCATTAAACTTATTCTCCAAGGAATCCTAACGAGGAGCTTCTAAAAAAGGCAGTCAACATCAAGTTAAAGTCTGAAATCATTGATGAATTACCAGACAATATTGATGTTACATTCACAGAGTCTGACACTGATCATGAGTCTGAGTTAATAAAGAAAGTTGTTGATCAGGTGTTGGATACGGATGAAGAGTTAAAGTCGGAGTCTAAATCTGAGAGTTCGAGTTCGTCAGAAAATAGTCCGAGTTTGATAGAAAGGAGTCCGAGTTCACCGGTTAAGAGGGTTTATAATAGAGAATTTCTATTATCAAAATCTAATTTGAATGACGGGTCAATCAAAGTGGTTTATACTTTGTTTGATTTAGACAAATTATATTCTGATGAGGAATTTCCAATAAGAAGTGTCAAAACTGAAATGATCAAACAGGTTTTCAAATTAACAGAAATTAATATTTCTGAAATAAAAGATTTAAATCTTGCTGAAAAACCTAAAAAGTACACTTCAAGATTTCAACAGAGATTGAACAAGAAAAAGGGTTACGATTATGGTTCAGGTTATCGAAAGAAACCAAACCACAATCGTAATTTCAAAAAACAAGGTCTGGGTTTCAATTCTTCAGAAAATTATAAAAATCAGAAAACTTATAAACCTAAAACAAAATTTGTTTCAGGAGGAAGCTCAGAGGATGAACAGAAGAAACCATTCTGGAAGCAGTCAAATCAGGAGTTTCTTGCTGAAGTGAAGAAAAATGTGAGAAGGTTTGCTGAAAGAGTTGACAGAAGAACCTGTTTCAAATGCCAAGAAGTTGGACATATAGCTTGGAATTGCCCCAAGGCCAACTACCAAAAACAGGAAGTTTCTTCTAACTCTGGTTTGAGAAAGACTTGTGTTGATAAGAAAGAACAATCTGTGAAAAATGTTAAAAAGTTTGAAAATTCTACTTCTGAGGAAGGAGAAAGTTCAAAAAGGTTTTACAAAAGAAGAGGTGACTTGAGTAAACAAAAGTGGGTGGTTAAATCTGAGGGTAATTCTGACAATGAATCTGATTCCATAAAATCAGAGGAGTCTTTGGTTGATAATTCCGTTCCTGAGATGAACGAGGAAAACTTTCCGTCATTGTCAAAGGAAAATTTGATGAAGAAAGTGGGAAAGGTAGAGATCTCAAATCAATTCTTCGCTGATAAGGGAGATTTTGATGTTGAGAAAGTTTTTAATGGAAATGTTAAACATATTTTTGGAAAGATGGTTGACAGGAAAGTGAAGGATGCTAAAGAGTTTTACAAATCAAAATGTTGGTGGGACAGATGTTTGCAACCAAAATCACCCAAGGCTGGTCAGGCTTGGGTGACAGCATTTTCACCATAAATTCCTGACTTGCCGGAGCTCCCAGGTTGGTAAGAGTGGAGCAGGTATCGGCATCTTTCTTAGCAAATGATCCTACATGTGGTACAGTTGGTAAAGTACAGGTGGTATATTTAAATTGTTATATTTCGATTTACAAGTGATTATGGTTGGTGAAATGAACCTGTAAGTGGTTGAAAGAGGTTTTCATTGACAAGTGGTTAATCAAGGTCATTAAGTTGAACTTGATTGGACCATGCTTACAAGTGATATTTTGAAAGACAATGTGATGAGCCACACCCCTAACCTACAATTGGTAAAATAAAACTTATTTTCCGGAAAAACCATTTGATTAAAACAAACTTAAGTGTTTTGAAATCTCAATGGGAAAATAGTTTGTTGTAAGGGGGAGTTCTGATTGTTTATGCCAAGTGGATGGCGAATTGAAGCGATTTGATATCGGTTGTCACTTTATTGTAGAGTTTGTTTTCAAATTTCCTAAAATGTGTTTGCATTTTAGGGGGAGTAAAAATTTTCAGTAAAAATTTTCAGAAAATCCAAAAACATTTGAAAATTTGAAAAAAGCCAAAAACATGATAAAATGAAAAAGAGTTTTGTTGTGCAAAAAGAGGAAATGATAGTACATCAGTGGACTATCACAACATGCTAAAGAAATGGAAAGTCAAATGTGATAAACGATCTCACTGTGGATGTGTGAGTAGGTTTTTGCACATTTAGTAGATTGTGACGAGATATAAACCTAAATTTCAAACTTGCTTAATTCATGGGTAACATCTCTCGGATATATGGGTAACCCCCGAAATCTTGTTTGAAAGGTCTCGTAATCTGATATACTAGGTCTTTATACTCAATGATGTCTGGGGTATTATTCCAGGACTTCTGCTGAACGGTAGTTCTGACCTAGTCCTTGGATAATACTTTCCGCAATGCTTGAAACATAGCATAAACCCTCAGCATGCTGATGAAACAATAAAATTGATAGTCGCTGCTGTTGTAGCTAAAAGATCCTCTAAAGGGGACATTCCTTAAAGTCGAAGCTGATATCTCTCTGCGTACACGGAAGTATCGACCTGAGATCCCTCGGCCCTCGCATTACCTAATTTATATACAGATATCATTTGTGTCATAATTACCTGTAAGACTGATTATTGGGATCTGGATACGGGAGTATATTCTGAGGTGGGACACGCGAATAAGTTTAAGTATCTAAGACATTAATCTCGTATCTCGAAACAATTGAACTTTGTGTGAAAATTTAAGTGGATCAGTATACTGACAATCTAAGTGAATCGTTTAAAACTTAAAATGTTTAAAGCTTAACGGTGTTGGTGATTTGTCTCATAAACTGATATGATCCTCTTACACAAACTCACAAAAATATTGTTTGTAAATATTTCTTTGCTGCATTTCATTTCGGTTATTTCAAAAAATCCAAAAAGAGTTTCGGTGTGTTTTAGCATAAACTTTGAAAAATTCAAAAAGATTTTAGACGACTGATGTTGAAAAGCTGATTTTCAAAATTCCGAGTGCTAAACGTGACGAACAGGTTTGGAAAATTGTGTTTGAAGTTGTGATAAATGGAAATGATGATCATTCAAGTGATTTATCAGAAATTGACATGATAAATCTTTATATTCAGGGTTATGTCTTCAAGAGTTTAGCAAAGTTTCTAAATTTGTTATATCTTATCTTTTATGAAATTTACTTTTGGGTAGAGAATATGCAGGTGAATCAGGTTACGATACCTGAACCTGTGAAAGCCAGACTACGATCCCAGCACAAGTTGAGGGGGAGTCTGTTAGAGAAAGAGAGTCTGAAGATGCAAGAGCTAGGAGCCAGAGATTCTGAAAGAGAATTGGAGATAGGATAGATCCAGATAGAGATCCTGAAGGGAGCACAAAGACTGATAAAGACTGAAGATTGAGAAGACTCGACACTTAAGACTCGTCAACATTCGAGGGGGAGTCTGTTGGTGCATGCGTCTGTCGACTTCGTCTTGTATCGAGTCTAGGACTAAAAATGTTAGATATGTTATACGTTTTAGATTGTGTTTAAGGTAATTTAGCTTGAACGTGGTGATTTCCCTTGAAAGTGTCTCATGACAGTTTCAAGCTAAATCAACATGTTGATTTCCCTTGAAAGTGGCATGTGTCATTTCAAGCTAAATCAACACCACTATAAATAGCCTTCAAGCTAAATCATTTGTAACTTTCAGAGATTTCTTCCGGTTTGCAACGAAGTGCTGCCGAAGTGTTGTCAGGAAGTAAATGTCATCGAATCAATAGAAACAACAGTTTAAAGTGTAAATCTTGCTGAATTGAACTCGGTTTGTTCGTTTCCGCCGCTCAAACTGAGATAAACTCTTCTGAACGACTCGTTCGGGTCTGCAAACGATCCTACAGTTACAACTTTTAAAAGGTCATCTATCTTGGACTTTATATTTCGCTTAACGGGATTGTCTTGAAAAAAGCGTTAACAAATCATGGATACCAGTGTCTTTAATATGACTAAAGAAACATTTGATAGAATAAATGTATTAAAGAAAGAATTTGTTTCGTTTTCAGGTTGTCCAGGAGAAAGTACAAAGAGTATCATTGAGAGGTATAGCCATCTTGTTCGCTCAATGTCTGAGAAAGGTATTAAGAAAACTCCAAATGAATAGGTTGAAAAATTGGCCAATGCCATACCTCAACAAGAGTGGGGTACATATCTTTTGGATTTAAAAAGAACGGGAGAATACTCTGAATTGACAATTGGTCAATTCATTAAGAAACGTGAAGAACAGATGGAGAGAAATGCTGAGAAGAAGAAAAGTCAAAGTGGAAAATCAATATTAAAGAAGAGCAAGAGTAAAGGTGTCCAAGTGGGAGAGGAACAGACTGAAGAGATTTCAATGATGAAAGATGGAAAAAAATCTGATGACAAACAGATTTTTGATTTAAAAGAAAATTGTGAGAAGTTGAAATCAGAAAATGACAAACTGTTAAGTAATTTGAACAGTTTGACATTGAAAAACGAGATTTTGAAAGAAAAGGAAAAAGAATTTGAAAATGAAAAATTGAAATTTGAAAAAGATTTTCAAAGTCAAATGAAGATTTTAGAAGATGAAAAATCTGCTATTTTTAAAAATAATCTTGAAAAACAGATTGAAATAAACTCTCATCTTCAGAAAATCATTCGGCTTGAAAATGAAGCTGAAAAAGCTCGGATTAAAATCAAAGAGCTTGAAGAGAAATTGAAAGGTTTTGAGACTTCGTCATTAACATCAGATTATCCCTGTCCAAAACCGATCAATTCTGTTCCAATAAGTGACAATGTCACAAACTTTGACAATGTCAAAGTTGAAGATTGTGATGAGAAAACTGATGATGATGAGAAAAAGAAAACATTTTTGAAATTAAAAGAAATGTTTCAAGAAACCGTTCTACATTCTACTGAGAAAGGTGAATGCTCAACGCAAAAACCTGTAAAGAAGAATGTGGAACAAAAACAAAAGGATAAAAAATTGAAAAATGTTCAAAAAGAAAATAAAAGATCATCAGTTCAATCATCCAATCAAGATCAAAAATCACAAAAATTGAAAAATGAAAACTCAAAAATTGTTGGCAATAAGTGGTGCAGGACGAACCACAGTGCTCAAAAGTCAAATCCAGCAATCAAAAGGAAAAAAGGAATATCATCAAGCCAAACAGTACTTTGATTTGAGCATTTGGGCTGAAAATGGTGATTGGTACGATAACAGAGTGTGTTACAGATGCGGTTATCAAGGACACATTGCTGTTAACTGCCAGAGTTGGAGGTTTGAGTCAAGAAGATGCTTTAACTGCAACATCGTTGGCCATATTGCTAGAGATTGCCCAATGAGATCAAAGGGAAGATCGAGGGCTGAATCTCAGAAAATAGCAAAGATTCCAGTCAATGTCAAGCCCCATGAACAGAAGGTTCTAAAACCTAAAGTTCAAGAACAGACAATTCAAGAAAAGAAAGTTAAACTTTCACAGGGGCAGAAAGACAGACTGAGGAAGAAGAGGAAGAAGGCAAGAGAGTACCTCGAGAACATTTTGTCCTCGGATACAACTAGTAAAACAGATAAAAGTTCTGATAAATCGTCTTGCTCACCAAAGAACAACAAATCAAGCAAAACGCATTCATCAGATACAAATCTGAGGACGAAAGAAGAGAAGAAGAAAGTTGTTGGCGATGAATCTGTTTCTGTGGAAACAAAGGAGCCACATGTCGGCGATGAATCTGGCTCATCAAAGTCAGACAAGCCACATTCAGGCGATGAATCTGGTGTGGTAAAGCCAGAAGAGCCATGTGTTGAAGTAAAAAATGAGAATTCTGGTCTAACAATGGATGATGAAAATTTTCCACCATTGTTGAACAAGAATTCAAAATCACCCAAGGACCGTCAGGCTTGGGTGAATCTGTTTAAATGAAAAACCTGACTTGCCGGAGTTCCCAGGTTGGTAAGCGTGGAACAGGAATCAGCACATTTCTTGAGAAATTCACGAAAGTGATATTTCGTCTTACAAGTGGTAAATCAGGGACATTAAGTTGTACTTGATTTTCTACAAGTGATGTTTGTGGATTGTTCTTAAAAATGTTAGTTTTTACAAGTGATTGAAGAAAACAAAGTGATGAAAGATCCCCGAATTTGTGAAAAGACACACAAAACTTATTTTCCGGAAAAACCATTTTGATTAAAACAAACTTAAGTGTTTTGAAATCACTATGGGAAAATGTTTTATTGTCAGGGGAAGTTCTGATTGTTCAAGCCAAGTGAATGGAGAATTGAAGTGATTCTCATCATGTTGTCACATTTCTTGTACAGTTTGTTTTCAAATTTCCTAAAATGTGTTTGCATTTTAGGGGGAGTAAAATTTTAGAAAATCCAAAAACATTTGAAAATTTGAAAAAGACAAAAACATGATAAAATCAAAAATGAGTTTTGTTGTTTAAAAGAGGAAATGATAGTACATCAGTGAACGATCACAACATGCTAAAGAATTAGAAAGTTAAAAGTGATAAACGGTCTCACTGATGATGTGCCAGTAGATTTTTGCACATTTAGTAGATTGTGATGAGATATAAACCTAAATTTCAAACTTGCTTATATCGTGGGGAAACATCCCTCGGATATATGGGTAACCCCCGAAATCTTGTTTGAAAGATTCATTTTTCTGATATACTAGGTCTTTATACTCAGTGATGTCTGGGGTATTATTCCAGGACTTCTGCTGAACGGTAGTTCTGACCTAGTCCTCGAATAATACTTTCCGCAATGCTTGAAACATAGCATAAACCCTCAGCATGCAGATGAAACAATAAAATTGATAGTCGCTGCTGTTGTAGCTAAAAGATCCTCTAAAGGGGACATACCGTAAAGTCGAAGCTGATATCTCTCTGCGTATACGGAAGTATCGACCTGAGATCCCTCAGCCCTCGCATTACCTAATTTATGTACAGATATCATTATATTATACTCACCTGTAAGACTGAATATTGGGATCTGGATACAGGAGTATATTCTGAGGTGGGACACGCGATTGAGTTTAAGTACTTAAATCATTAATGTCGTATCTCGAAGCAATTGAACTTTGTGTGAAAATTTAAGTGGACCAGTACACTGACAATCTAAGTGAATCGTTTAGAGCTTAAAATGTTAAAGCTTAACGGTGCTTGTGATGTGTCTCATAAACTGATATGATCCTCTTTAGCAAACTCACAAAAATAGTGTTTGTACATATTTTATTTCTGCATTTAATTTCTGTTATTGCATTTATGTTTCATATTTTGAAAAATCCAAAAAGATTTTCGACAACTGATGTTGATGAGCTGATTTTCAAAATTCCAAGTGCAAAACAAGATGAACTGGTTTGGGAGTGTGTGTACTAAATTGAAAAATTTTTATTTAAGAAAGAAGTTGAGATTAGTTAATCAGGGTCATTAATTTGAACTTGATTGAATTATTTCTAATAAGTTTTTCTTATTGATTTAAGTAAAAACTTAAACAGAGATAAAGCCAGAGATTGATCTCAAGGTGATAGCTAATTCCAGATGGCGATCCCATCATGATGAGAGGGGGAGTCTGACGAGGTTAGAGCCAAAGAGAAGATCCTGGTATATGCTAAGAAAGAAAAGAGATTGATAAAGACTGAAGATGCGAAGACTCGACACTTAAGACTCGTCAACATCTGAGGGGGAGTCTGTTAGTGCATTCATCTGTCGTCTTCGTCTTATGTCGAGTTTTCGGTTCGTTGCGGTTCGGAACAAGAATGATGTCATCATTCTTGATGATGACATCATCCAAGTGACCTAAGATCTTGCATCATCATTACAAATACACGTGAAACAAGTCAAAAAGAATGCATGTGCATGTGTAGCAGAATTGTATTTTCATATAAGACAAAATAGAAGTGTATGTGTGTTAGATGATGATTTCGTTCATAAGGTTAATACGGATTTCGCTCATATGGTCTTAGTCATAGGTTTCGCTTATGTGGTCTTTGGTTATTTCGCTTATGTGTACCTGTACATAAGAGCGAAACCACAAGGCTATATATAGGGGTTCACTTAAGCGAAATCAGTTAGTAGAGTCCATGTATTCCATGCCGAAGCTCTGCCGGTGTGAAGATCGATTGTAAACAACGTCCAATCAATACAATCAGTGAATTAAGTGAAGATCAAGCTGTTACTAAGTCTATTTCTTGTTTTCCGCACCTGAAAAAGATCAAAACTTCTCCAAACGACTCATTCGGATCAGTCGAACGATCCTACAGAAATTCACTGAGCTTCCTTTTGTTCTTCTCAGATGTCTCCACTGGAGTTTCCTTCCTCTCGTCCGGGATTGAAAGTTTTACCAATCTAAGTGCTTCCTTACTGAGCTCCAGGCTTATCACATGAGCAATCATAGGTGTTGGTGGCATTGATACCATCATCAGGCTCAAGGCTTGAGGTGTTAGTTCCCAAATGGATTGCTCCATTCTCTTCAACTCGGGTTCCACCAGGAATGGAACGACTCGCCACAAATCGTAAAGCCTTCGCACGTGCTCCACCACATCTGGACCTTCCTTCTGTAGTTTCCAGAATTCTAATTCCAGCCTTTGGATATCTATCTGAGAACAATACTCCTTACGCATTATTTCCTTCAGCTCGCTCCATGCCATCGCATATGCTACAGCCTCGCCCAATTCCCGAACCTTAAGGTGCCACCATAACAGAGCCCCGTCTTGTAGCAATCCGGAAACGTATGGGACTTGTTGCTCTAGCGTACAACCACTCGTTTGCACAACGGCGTCCAGATTCTCAGCCCATTTTACAAAAGCTATGGCACCTCCTGTGCCACCAAAGTTCAGGGGTTTGCATTCTAGAAAATGCTGGTAGGTACAACCGTTAGGTAGGTTTCTCCTTGAGGCACCTTCTCTATGTTTGTAGCGGAGAACCTCGTGCCGAGCTCTGACTCGTGAGGCGTGCGCTAACCATCCTGCCTCGGTCAGTCGAGTGGTCTCCTGATGCGACATCTCCTAGGAAGAAGTTCAGGTTAGTTAGGTCTCTCCTATTCAGGGAATGTAAATAGTCGTTTGGAATCACGTGCATTCGTACGTATTTGAATCATCATATTACACATCACGCAATTCTACAAGCAAGTAATTGGAATCATGTTTACTGAAAATGTGACAAACAAACACGTGTCTCTCAGTCATAGGACACTCCTGTTATATTGGTAACACGTTTTATGATTAGGTTTTCATTAAGCGGGCAAGCACATAGTATCAAAATCATAGCATCCGTACGTAATTTGGGGATTTCATGTAATGAGAGTATAGCAAGTAAGCACGTAGTATTAAAAATTTTAGTACGCACACAAGCGTCCCTGGTCGTACTTAACAAGGACATAGCGATTGAGCTTTCGTTGGTTATTGGCCACAAAGTATTGTCGCATGTTTAATGATAATTGGATCCCATTGTTTTCCGGCCACAACTTCATTGTCTTATAAAATGTACCACATTACCAGTGTCACCGGGTCACCCTACCCATGCCCAACAAGTATATCAGCATATCTAAATTACGTAGTCAGACGTGGTCCTCAAAGGTCTTTACCGTCTCGTCTCATCATTAGTGTCTTTACCCGAATGTAATGCAATCCGCATAGTCCAGAAATCAACCTTACTGGTGACTGAGGTGGAGGAGGGAAGAATAGTAATCGTTAACCTGTGTGGAATCCCCCTCGAGCTTGTCGAAACAATTATCTGATCTATCGCTTGGCATTAGAGGAATGAGCATTAAAATCCCGTGTATGGTGTAATAGCAACGGTCGAGAGCGCAAAAGGAACTTTGATGTATGTGGCGGATCGAAGTATGCTGGCAATAGACAGGGTGGAGGACGGGGTGTCTCTTTCAGACAATATGCTGTCTTGTGATGTGGGCGCCTAAATCATGTTTTTGGTTATGTAATGTTTTGCATTTGAAATTGCCCGTTGTGGTGTCAGCTCAAGCTTCAACATTCCGCGACTCATATCCTCAAACTGCAGTTGATGTTACAGGAGCAAGTCATCCCGTGTGTGGCTTCCATAATGCGAGGAATGGTAAGGGTCTAAAGTTAGCATAGTGTGTTTATAGGAACCATCAAACCGGATAATCGAGCGTTGTAGGGGTGAATGTAGCAAGCGGTGCGGCCCGTAGAAAATGTTGTTTTCACAAAAGGATCGTTATGCGGGTGCCGTCCTGGAGCATCTTTTCGGGGTTCGGGCATGTCCTGAAAGAAAGTGATAGGCATGATGGAGCAATGGGCGTCGGTCTTCACAAGGGAAGATGAGCGATGTCAGCGGTTGCGAGTGTAAAAACAAACATCTCAACAAATGCGAAGATTGCCCGATGCACGTAGAGATAAGGGGTGCAATGTCTGGCAGACCTAACAGAAACGGGATCGTGATCACGTAAAGGTGTAGGTCCAGGCGCAAAATCAAGCTGACCTAAATGTTGTAGAAGCTGGCTCAAGAGCAGGCTCTGGGTCGGATAACGGTGTGGTGAGCGTCGGCGGTAAGTGTGGGAAACCAAGGTGCATCCATGGGAACTGAAACAGGGGCTGAAACAGGAGCCACAGAGGGTGTAACAGATAACACGAAAAGTGGGAAATCATCATCATCGTCTATCCACCCATTTCGGGTGTGCGCATATCGAGGATCAACATGGGTTGCAAAAAGGTGCATGATCGAACTGCACAGGCACAAGGTCAGGAAGGGGGCAACAACAGGGTCAGCAGGGATGTCAGCAATGTGAGGGGCATCAATATGAGCATCAATAGCATGATCATCCTCCAACAGTGGAGCAACAATAGGATGATCATCGACAGGTACGTCATCAACCAAGGGAGCAACAGCTGGTGCATCGGCATGATCAAGGTCTTACTCTAAGGCGAGGACAGGAGCATCAATTGGCTCAGGGGCCACCGCAGGCTCCAGATCATCAAACTCCATCTCGAAATCAGCGGGATCAGTAAACATAGGGTCAACAGGGGCTACGGGATCCTCCATGGGCTGATCTAAATGAATAAACTCAATGTCATGATCGGGATCAAAGCCCAGTGGGAAAACAGGATCCGAATCATCATCAACGTCATGACCAAGCTCAAAGCTAGGGGCAGGTGCAGCGGATGATGCCATATCAGGGTTCGTGTTGTGCGAATGATGCTGCACTCCCTGCGTATGTGAAGGTGTAGATGCCGCAGACTCAAAGGAATCTGGGACAGGTGAATGGATGGGTGCCTCCTCCGCAGGAGCATCAGCGAGAAGTAGGAGATCACCAGCAGCAATAAGGGCCTCGCCCTCCAAGTCATCCTCGAGTGGGTCCTCATCAAACAAGTCGACGTCGTCGTCAGTGACTACGCCAAGGGGCATATCAACAATAGAGTAAGCGGCAAGGGGTACAGGGGCAGGGATCACCGCGAGCGGCAACTCCCCAGCGATAGGGCCATCAGCGGGCTCAGCCACGACATCGGGCAGCGCAAATGGCTGGAAATCATCATCGTCTGTGCTGGTGGTGTCCGAAGTATGCACCTCGTGCTCTGATGACACTCTGTCGTCCGATACTATGGGCATAGGGTCAGTGGTGTCTGACTCTCTTGTGTTGGATGAAGGCATATCGTCGGTAACACAAACACACATATACACTAATAATCAATCATATAGCACGTTAATCAACAATAAGCAATCAAATAGCCTCCTAGTCGCACTAGCCTCCCAGCCTCTCAGACTGACTCCCTAGTCCCACTAGACAATTCTCTCAGCCTCCTAGAGTAACTCCCTAGTCCCACTAGATAATCCTCTCAGCCTCCTAGACTGAGCCATAACTAACAAATAAAATGTGCTCAACTTTTGTTTGTAAAAACGTTTTATGACCTGGATCTGGGCTTAAGTGGTATGCAATGTAAAAATGTTTTCGTGAGAGCCCTAGTGATCATAGTCTAGACTCGAGATGGAATCCTAGTTCGCTGTCACACCCTAGCTTTGCGGAAGCGTGGGTTTATTTGGTGTGACTTCTTAATACCATAGCTTAATCACAACAAAGTTATATGAAAATAAAACCATGCAGATCTTTCATTGATTTAAGTTTGAAAAGTAAATTACCACAATATTGTCTTAAGGCGTTGACACATGCAATGGAAATTACAACCTAATAACATAAAAGCATTGTTGAAAGACACAACCACAAACTTAAGATAGACGTAGTTTAAGAACTGTGACTCGTCCAGGTAAAAGCCACAACCCCTAAACTCAGATGATCCCATAACTCTACGCAGCGTGAAAACGTAGCATACCGTGCCAGATCCTTAGTTCCCTGAAATACATGTAAGTTGGAAAAATCAACCAATATGTTGAGCGAGTTCATGTGTAGGTGAGTATGTAAAACCTTTAAAGTACGTCTCAATGTAAAAAGGTTTAAGTACGTCCTGATGTAAAAATGTTTAAGTACGTCCCGATGTAAAAAATGTTTAAGTACGTCCCGATGTAAAAAAAAATGTTTAAGTACGTCCCGATGTAAAAATGTTTAAGCACGTCCCGATGTAAAAAATGTTTAAGTACGTCCTGATGTAAAAAAAAATGTTTAAGTACGTCCCGATGTAAAAATGTCCCTGGTATGTAGCAATAAGGAAAAAGAGATCACCATTGGGTTGCAAAGCCAATGATATGTGTGAAGTGATACAGGAAGACTCAACCCTAGCGGATTTTGCGTCAGGTACAAAGTCACCACCTGGTCCATTAAGCGGGCTCAGGAGTGGGGCTCGCTACACCCAACTAGATCTATCACTAATGTCCCTCGGTCCTACACGTGGATTAATGGCCTTTAGTTCCACCTACCCACTCACATGATCTGTACGTCCTAACCCTCCTTAATCTAACCATACAGTGTATAAAAATGTCCTTAATAATTGTAACATGTATTTCACCCCCGAAGTATAAAAACTGAAAACAGTTAAGAGAAAAGGGGGACATGAACTCACCGAAGTGCGTCTCTAACTAGTAATCTCCCAGTCAACCTGTTGTGCGACGACCTACACGTACTAACTTCTATTAGACGGACGGCCGTGCCTTAGCTTAAGGTTTAATGTCTTTGGGAAATAATTAGGCAACTATTTCGTATTTACACTTCATAATTATTTATAGTTATATTCCTTCCCAAGGATGGGGGTTTTAATACATGTGCGTTCGTATAACTTCGAAATATATTATTAAGTCTCACTTAATGTAATATATTTTATTTCATTTGACCAAAATACTTTACTTCCAAAATATAATTAGTTTTCCCATAAAAATTATATTTTATTCCATATAATTCTCCAAAATAATATTCTTGTCAAAATACACACTTAAGAGTATTTTCTGAAAATACGTAAGTTACGTTGTAAGGTTCGGGTGGTATTAATAATACCGGTGTAACTTAAATATTTATTGTGAAGGCGTTCGTATTATTTTGGAGCCGTTACTATTCAGTGTGTTTCAGTAATATTATTTTTACTCTAAAAATAATATTTACGTAATTCACAAAATAATCATAAAAAATTGCACAAGTGTTACCATGAAAATATATATTCTAAATATATATTTAACAGGTTTTATTTATGAAAATCCCACCTCCGACTATTGGAAATTTTGTAATAAAAAACATGGCGAACTTTGTTTAGAAAAATAAGTTAAAAATATACTCATAACACTTGTTGTAAAAATATTTCCAAGTGTTTTATTTCTGGAAAAATTTCGCCAGAGTTTAGTTTCCTCTGTAACTGGAGGTGGCCACGCTTACAAGCGTATCATTTTCTTTTCAAAACCCAATCAACAATTTTCTCAACATCAACAAACAATATTTCAACATCAAACTAGTCAAAAATATGCATAGATCGTAAACACATGAACTTGTGGGTTATGTAAAAGTGTGTAGTAATCTTCCAATATTCTTAGTAGATCTTTCTGTCTTTGTAAATAGAATCGGTTTCTTGAAAATCTTATTTTTAAAGAAAGTGTAAGTTTACAACTTCTCGGTCAAAAGTTACGAACATATTTCTTTGGTAAAACCTTTTGTTACATAAGTGTCTACGCACTAGTTTGCTCACAAAAACACCTTTGTTTCAAGAAAGATCCGGCTTCTAAACATGATTTCATTTGACACTTGGTTCTTCGAAAATACCACTTGTAGATCTTTAGATCTACTAGTTTTGGATTCTATTTTATAAGAAAAACTCTTTTTACACAAGTTCATGTCAATAAGTAGTAGTGTTCGTCATCTAATCATTTTCACACTTAAACAAACACTAGTTCATGTTCCATGAACATGACTTAGCCGGGTTAGATGACGATCCGAACTACTACTAGCATCAAACAACATAAAATAATCATAACAAAACAAGTTTCATAAGTTTTACACCATTCATTACTCTTTAACCAACTTATTTATCATACTTACAAGACTTTTAGATTTGTTTTCGCATGTTTATAAATTTTATCCCTTAAATTACTTATTAACCACTTTAAACAAGATCAAGGGAGTGTTTAGAGACACTTACTACTAGCTCGAGGCTAGGGAAGAAACTAGACGAAAAATGGGTGGTTAATAGCGTCGTAGAGAGGTCCTCGCGATTCCGTAAGCACTGGGTCTCCTCGTATGAGCTCTAACACACTAGTGTGTATGTAGTTTAGTAAGATCAAACTTTGAAAGTGATGTGGGGGTGTTGTGGTTCTCGGCCGAACTCAAGCCAAGAGAGGAAGAGAAAGTTTGGAAGTGAATGAGAAATGTGGTCATGTGAATGAGAAATGTGGTCATGTGTGTAATTATATTATCCAACCTCCACCATTAACCATTAGTTTTTATGTAAGCTAGATATTAGTCGTTGGATGATTAAATTAATTATTAGAGTGTTATATAATATAACGGGTGTTAGGGTATTCGGGGACCCTAACTAGCTCAGTAAAGTGAAAACAATGTTACTGACAATATTTTTTTTTATGTTCCGGGTTAAGTCCGGTTGTACGGTTGGATATTGATCTGTTAAAGTGCTTAATAAGCATTTAAAGTGTCGTTAATATTATTTTTAGTGACACAATTTATTCCCGACACTTTGGAAAGTGTCTAGTAATATTTTTCTCATGTTTTGGCACTTTACTAGTTAAATGAATGCTGAATTTCTATTTAAAGTGCAGAATTTTGTACTTAAAGTATGTTTTATGCACATCCGGTCACTATAACAATCACCTAGTGACGCAGTTCTACAATCCTCAACTCCCTACACTCACTACTGGTGTAGTAATCTATTTCCGACTCATACTGGCCTCAGAGACAGTAACTGTCTGATGCTGGCTATGTCAGCATGTTTACTGGGTTATCCGCATAGTGTGCTTTTGTGCTTTTGTGCATCAAGTTTGTCGCTAAAGTTATGTATGTAAATAATGGAGTGACAGTCAATAAAGTATGATGCAAGTATGTGTATGTATCAGTATTCAAGTAGCAGTTTAACCACGATTGTAAGTAAGCACAGTAATTAAGCAGTAATTAAATATTAATTAGTTCGTACGGATACCTGATTTGGTGAGGGTTGTCACACACACATATATATATATATATATATAACTGGTCTAATTAAACTAACTAATTTTAACCCTAAACGAAACACTCTAACTTTAAAATTTATAACTAAGACTCTCTACAACCTAGACCACACAACCGACAAGTGTATTGATCAATATAGTACAACCTAAGAAGTCCGAGTATTGAACCCACGAGACTTCTAGAAACCGTTGGTACATCACCCGCTTTTAGAGGATGAGGAGGTTCAGATGCCTCAGATGGCTGAGCAAAAGGGCGGGCAGGATGATGTTGAGGTCCTGCCTCAGCATAAACAGGGGGCTCATCAGCATCCACAGAGAGTTTATCGTGCGGTTAGGTTGCCTCGGTCAACCAACCGTCTTCTCGATAGGATTTTGCTTAACCAGAATGAGCATATTCGGCTTTTGACACAGTCGGATGCATGATGACATGGGGTAGCTGATGACTGGCATGGGTGAAATGTATAAGTATATGGGTCTATCGGTTCCACCCTGTCCACCACCACGAGTTTATCCTGACCAGGGCCTGTTCTATACGTGGCAACCCGACACGTCCATGCCATCCTTTACCCAGCCTATCCCGTCCATGTGGGTATGTTATCTTATTTTTATTTCATTTATCTACGAGCCATTTAATGTTATGTAATGGGTATTTTGTTTAAATTCTTATAGGCCTACGGCCTGTCCTATACTCAGCACGACCTTTGCATGCCACATTTTCCTTAGTCCGACCAGACCAGGCCGCTCTTTCCTCTATCTTACCTTTCCATGCAGGTATGTTATTTGTTTTTATTTCAATTTCTGCGAACAATTTTAATGTTATGTAATGAGTATTTTGTTTAAACATTTTATAGGCTCCAGGTACATCCTATACGCGACACTAGAGGTGCACAAAATAACCGGTTAATTAACCGTAACCGGTTATTAACGAAAACCGTAACCGGTTAATAACCGATTTAGGAATAACCGGTTAGTGGTAAATTTTAACCGTAGGTTAGTAACCTGTTATAAGTATTTAGTATAGCAACTGGTTAATAACTGAAAATAACCCGTTAATTAACCGGACTGGTTAAAATAATTAACCGGCCCAGTTAAAAAAACCGGTTAAAGTCAAAAAGTGAAATTAACCGGTATAATCGGTTAACCAAATCGGTTATTAAAATTAACCGGTTTGTACATCTCTATGCGGCACAACCTGTCACCCTCTACCAGGTGTGGCCCGAACTTTACGGAGGAGGAGCTCGCAGAGTCTGACGAGGATTGATGACGATAATGGTTTATGGTTTATGTTATTGTACGAACAATTGAATTTAATTTTCAGTATTTGTAATAATTGTTAATTTCGATATGTTTATTTTGATAAGTTATAAAGTACGGATATGTTTAGTTTGTTTGGGTTGCTTAATTTCACTATGTCTTTTATAAAATTTATAACAAAAAACCAACATCATTTTATAACACGAAAAAGCAACTTAATTAATTAAAAAAAAATAAAGTTCAAAAAGATACTAAGAACAATATGCTACTCTTGAAAAAAAAAAATCGTGTAGGGAACGTATGACCCTATATGATTCCCCTGGTCCCTTAATCATTGGCTTACCACCGTCTGAAAAGTTTGTACTTCAAGTACACATATAGGAAGCGTATTGCCCTATACGATTCCTATAAGATTTTAGGATGTGCAAATAAAATGGAGGATGTTAGTGGATAACCAAAGCCTTACGATTTCATTTTGTAAATAAAGAAATACAAAACCGATGAATGCTTTGTCGGCCTCTTAACTCCAAAGTGAACGCATTAGTGTTCCATTGTTCTTAAATAGGTTGATTCCTGTTGTTAGATTATGTATTCTGCAATGCACATTCCGGCTAAGATCAACAATCTAGGAAATTTGTATTTTTGTTGTTTGACCTTTTGTATTCACATAAACGATGCTACCCAGTGGTTGTTAATTCTTCAAGTTTTGCTAATAGCGCTTCATCCATCGAATGATTCTTGTTGTTCCATTTTTGTTCAGGTTCGATTGGGAGAGATAGCGACTTTTTAGGTTCAATTATTGTTGCTTGATTCTCTTTTATTTGTTTGTTTTATAGATTGAAAGTTCTGATTAATTTCTTTAGTGAACTTTTGCTAGTCATACCGCACGGTTTGCTGTTGCACTCATATTTACCATCGTGTTTTCGTTTTCTGAACAAATTAAAATATACGATCATAGGAAAACTGCAGGGTCTAGATTTCATAATTCCCAGACTGCTCTCTTAATCATGTATAACACTATAAGATAAAACTTTGTCGTTGATACATGAAATCATTAACTAGATAAAAAAAAGTGTGTTACAATCACCAATACGTTTTTTCCGGTGAAAACCAAGTAAAAAAATGTGTTTTTAATCAGACAAAATGTGTTTTAAATCCCATAACTAGGTTTGTGCCATATAATTTGTCACGTTAGCAAATAACTAAATGTGTTCCCAGTTAGAAAATGATCGATGTCGGCTAAATTCTTATAAGTTGCGATTTTAGAGGAAATTTTTTAAGTTGTAATTAATGTCGGCTAATGGGTGAATGTTATGATTATTAAAATCCAATAACTCTATCTTTTATAATTGATTTTGTGGTACACATTTGTTTTGTGGTGTTATATGTGTATAAATTTTTACTAAGACCAAACCCAATGAAACTTTGTGTTGTGTTTTTTGGATTGCAATTATCTTTTGTAGTGATTAATTAAGACTACATAAAATGTCTTCTTAGTAGGAATTATCCACAACTACTTAAGATGACTCTGATTACACTGATTTACGCTTTCAAAGCCAAAGTATTCCACATGGGTTAATGTATTATTACCTGTGTATATCAGGATTACAAACATTTTGTGGTTTCTAGATTTCTATAAGTTGTTAGTGTTGGTTAATTACATGTAGTTTGATTTTTATCATAGTTATATATTACTGTGTTATCATTATCGTTAACTTGTTAGAACCGTTACCCGCTTCATTGTAATCCCTTCGTATAAACCTAGAGATGATCTCGTTTCAATTATCCAACACACACAAATATTATTTAATCAATTATATAATAACAAACATGTAAAAACAAGTGGGCACACATGGAAGTGAAAAACATTTTAGATTGTACATAGGCTAAGGAAGAACTACGCGATTTTTTTAATGGACCGAGGCTAGATCACGATGATTTCATTTGTTGTGAGTTTGTGTCTGATGAGCTTGTTTATATGTAGTCGCTTCTGCTTTCTTGAAGCAACAAGGAGTATAGGTAGGCGGATCCTGATTTGTATAACCAGGAACCGACTCTTTAAGCCTACGATTGATAAACCCTCCAACTCCAAGTCCCCCCTTGTAGTATTCACGATCATACTTTGCATCTTCCAACTTACCTGTAGTATATAATGAAACTATTGACACCGTATAAACAATTGAATATAGGTGAATAGAATTAAGAAATAAATTATATTAATTAGTTTCTAATAAATTATATTCATTGGTTTCTATATATTAGATGCTTTTTCTTGATATTATCTTTAAACAAATGATGTACTCACTCTCATTGACGTTGGAAGGTAATTCATTAGCAGTGATTTCAGAACTGATAAGAAGAACAACGGCAAACACAAGAAGCAATCTCTTTGAAATCATTTTGACTTGTTTTTTATGGAAGTAGGATGAATAAATAAGTGTGCTATACACCTTCTATTTATACTGGAATTTTGAAATGAAGATACATAATGTTATAGATCTGTTTGGTGCAAAAGTTTCCTCCAAATGAGGTATGCTCTGAAAGCTACAAGTAGGAAAAAAATCGAAAAGCACACGTCCTTATAGACTAGTGGTATCTTAGGGATAGGATAAGGCTTAGGGACCATTAGGTGTTGGGTTCGATCCTCCAAATGAGGTATGCTCCCAAAAATTAGTTTGATAATATCATATAACAAAATAAACAAGAAATTCAACTTAAAACAAACAATACTTACCAATTTGAAGTAGAAATTGGTAAAAATGAAGAGAAATCGCCGATTTGGAGGAGAACCCGTGAGAGACATGAAAGGGTTTGGGGAAAGTGGAAGAAGGGGGAAGATTGGCTATGTTTCTGCTATATTATGCGAAGGACCAATAGCGGCGACACCTTGTCACCGCTATTAACCTAATCTGACGCCGCTATTACGTAGGATAAACCCCATCCGTTGGATGAGGATAATAAACGTGTGGCTAGGGTTTCACTTGGGACACCGGGTGCGGATAAGGGCAATAACGGCGACATATTGGACGTCGCCGCTATTACTCATTATTCTTGTAGTGTACATAAAACGAAACGATGCGAGTTGCTTTTTGTATAATAGTATAATTAAATAAAAAAAGTGATTGTCACAATGTTGCTTCACGCCTCCTCCACCTCACGCTTTTTGAGGCTTGAAATGGAAATCTCTCTTTGCTGACTGTAGTCTTAGAATATGCCAAAATCAAACTCGAGTTTGGACATCATTAATCAACGTTTGACAAACACTTTACAAGTAAAGTTTATTGGATGAAACACATGAAGTTTAAACAAATTGAATCATGGGACGACTTCTTGACACAGGACCTTAAAAGCTTGTGGTTTACATGAATCGTGTTAATTGGTAAGTCCGATGATATGAATACCATAATTTAAGAAAACAGACAACATTTTCTATTGACTAACTTCCAACGGAAATCTTTTTTTCAATACATTAATAACGTCAACATGCTTAGTCACAACATATTTTAACATCAAATATCATTTGTTTTATATGATATTATCAAACTAATTTTTTTATAACAAGTTATTATGTAACGTCTTAAGGTCTCAACTGGTTGGGTTTCGATGAGTTAAGTTTCTATCGGTGATGTTAAACTAATAATGTAATGCGAGGTCAGAAAAGACGACAATGGAGGTTTTTATAACTAGAAATATTGGATTTTAATAATCCCAACTATTCGCCGTTGGCCGCCAACAGTCCAAACATAAAAAATAACCGCTGTCAGTCCCAACTATTGACATATTGGCCAGCAATAGAACCTAACTAACAGAACCCTAACGCCGTTAGTCTCCGGTCACCTGAAAACCGTTTTTGTCCAGAAAAAGGTTTCTAAAGGTCCAATTTAAGATTACAAAAAGGTTTGGGACGAAAATGTTGTGTTTTCCGGTCAAAATGTTGAGTTTTTCGGCCAAAAAGAAGTTTTCCGGCGAAAAAAGAGTTTTCCGGCGACTTCAATAATTGGGGATTTTACTAGAAAAAAGCTCCTAAATGTGTGTAATAAGGTTAAAAACGAAAATATTGAGTTTTCCAGCCTAGCCTAAAATGAGTTTTCGGCCAAAAACGTTTTTCCGGCGACCGGAGACCAACAATGTTAGGGTTCTGTTAGTCAGGGTCCATTGGAGGCCAATATGTTAATAGTTAGGACTGCCAGTGGTTATTTTTAAATTTTGGACTATTGGCGGCCAACGACGAATAATTGGGATTATTAAAATCCAATATTCCTTATAACTAATGCATGTTTTATTCTTTGTAGGTGTAGATAATGAAGTGTCAACCCAAATGCCCTCCGAGGAAAGTTGTGTAGATAATGAAAGGTTAAACCAAATGCCTTCAAACGAAGCTATGTAGATAACGAAGTGTTAAACCAATTGGCCTCCAAACTTGTGGTTGTGGTTGTGATGCTGGTCGTATAATTAATTTGGTAGTTGAAGGTTCTTGTTGAAGAAGGGTAAGAAGTAGCCAAGTAGGTTTTCGAGTTTCTTCTCAAATTTTGATGCATTTAAAGTTACATATATTCAGCAACGTGAGGATTTTTAGTTTTTTTATTGTGATGCTTCTAAAGGGTGGATGTTATAAAATTATTTACAAAAAAAGAGTAGTTGAAAACAAGTAGAAAATGATTACAATTTTGTTTTGTAAATAAAGAAATACAAAACCGATGAAAGCTTTGTCGGCCTCTTACCTTCAAAGTGAACGCATTAATGTTCCATTGTTGTTAAATAGGTTGATTCTAGTTGTTAGATTATGTCAAAACACGATATCAAGCATAAAATTATATATATATATATATATATATATATATATATAGGGTTAGGATCATGTGAGAAGCACTAAGTTAATTGAAAAACTTGAGAAGCATTCTGGACCACACATTTTCCCAAAGCTTTTCGTAATATACATATATGTATAGTTTAAAATTGACTATATACATATGTGTATAAGTCAATATACATATATGTATATAGTCAAGTTTAAACTATACATATGCGTATATTACGAATAGCTTAGGGAAATGTGTGGTCCAGAATGCTTCTCAAGTTTCTCAAATAGGGTGGACTTCTCTTAGGATCCCTACCCTATATATATATATATATATATATATATATATATATATATATATATATATATATATATATATATATAATCAGTCTTGTACAATTGCCTTAACAGATTTAGACGCAGCAAACAAAAACAATTCTGCACAGTGCCGTAAACAAGCTCGAACACAGCAGACAAATTATTTCTGCACAGTAACGTAGTCAGTCTTCAAGTATTGCAGCAAACCTGATTCTGCACAGAGCCGAACAGATTCAAACACCGCAGAATCATCAACTGATGATCTGCGTTAAGTGTTGAACAACACGATCTCAGCAAATAACTCTCGAACACGATGATTGGAGAACCTCCGAACGATCTAGAGAGACTGATGAAAGCAGAGAAACCGAAGACGATTGAGAGCGATTAAGGATGCCAGAGATGATTAATTCGGATGATAGGCTAGAGGCTAATGAACTCTTTTTAAAAAAAAAAAAAAAAAAAAAAAAACCTAAACTCAAACTTGAGCATCACGTATTATAATAGCAGCCCACTAATCTTTCAGCAGCCCAAAAGCAAAGAGCCCAAACCAAACTCGCATGAAAGAAAGAAATAAAAACAAACCCATTAGAAAATATGATAAATAAATATTGAATTGATGCAAGAGGATATATATATTTTAACACCCCCCTCAATTCAATATTGAAAAACAGTCAAACATATGAAAAAGATGACAAACCTTTTCATGAAGACCAACATGCAACCCTTTTGTAAATATATCAGTAGCTTGATCCTCGGTGTAGGTCTGTTTTTTCTCGGAGGATCCGATACGAAAACCTATTCTCTGTTTATCGCAAACACGATCGCGGGTGCGGAATCCCCGTGACGGTGCAAACCAAACACAATGTAAAACACACGCGCGTAACCAAAGATTCAATATCTATTGATTAGGGATGAGTACAACCACAAACATATATACAAACAATGTTTTACAGACTCTCACTAAGTCTCTCTGTGCTCACTCATGAACTCATAACTAAACTGATAAACAACTGAGCTATTTATACTGACAAACGGCGAAAACAAACTTGACGAAAGCCATGTGAACCATGTGTGACGAAATCAGGGATTTCGCCACACACATATAATGACGAAAACAGGGGATTTCGCCATATGTATATTGACGAAATCACAAAGAGATTTCGTCATGCATGTCTTTTGGAATTTCATTGACATCATCATGACATCACTAAGGTGATGTCATGGTGATGTGTCGACGAGAAAGGTCGCGTCTCTCCGTGCTTCGCGTGTCGAACTCTGGGGCGCACGACGGAGGAATGTCGCTACGTCGGGCTTGAGCTGAACCTAACCGCGTCGAACCGAGTTGAGTCGAACCGAGCCGAGTCGCATCCACATAAAGTGTACCAACAAACTCCCCCTTGGACGCTACTCATGATGGTTCGTCTTCCATGTCTTTCATGTCTGAGGATCTTCAAAGTCTTCATGTGGCATAATCAGGGAGTGTATCAACAAACTCCCCCTTGAATGATGCTCGTGAATCTTTTGATCTTCAATACTACAAATCCTTTCGGTGTTGATGAGTGGTCAGCTGCAACTTGATCATTTTGATCTTTAGATTGCATCACTGTCGTGTCTTCACTTTACGGCTTGTCATCTGACACGTTCTCTTCGCTTTTAGCTGGTTCAAATGCACCATCTGCACATACAACAGAGCTAAAAACGTAATGAGAACAACCGAGAAGAATAAAATCAATCTAAGAAAGTTTTCAAATGAAAACCTTACTAAGAATTGACATTAAACAATATAAGCGCACGACACATATGAGACCAACTCTCATTTAAACACCGACTGACAATAGTTTGAAAGTTTAGAAAATGATCAATTTTAATCCTTTACTTTCAAAACTTGTTAACTTCGACAGTTTATGAAGGTGCAATTGTTTTCCAGCTTACAATCAGGATTTTGGGTAGGATAGACTCGAGTTCCAACATCGGTCAATCAAAAATAAACTAGAAGCAAAATCTTTTTAGCTTTTATAAAGTTTATATTAAAACACACCTAAAATCTTTTTGGAATTTTTCATTTTTCAAATGTAAAGACGGAAAGCAATAAATAAATATATACAAAGATGCAGAAACGAAAGCAGTAAACAAATATTTACAGACATTCTTTTTGCGAGTTTCGAGGGTAAGAGAATCATATCAGTGTACGGTCACACCAAAACGCTCTTTTTGTTCAATTAGTTAACATTTAGATAAGTATCCTATAACAATTATCGGTATTGTTGTCCACATAAGCTCAACTTATCAGATGTAGTCATGGCGAGGGGATACGATTAGTGTATGATTTATACTTACCGACCGGTGTTCATCCACACATGACACATTACCGTATCAAGGTATGCACGAGGGTTCATCTTACCGGTGAGTATACCGTTTATCATCTGTTTGACCGTATAAAAAGATGTAAGAAACTCACTTATTTTGATTGAAAACAAGCCCTATGTGATAGAATCAATTATTGATGAGGAACTTGATTTTCATATGCATGAGGGCACAGGAGCAAGTCCGTGAACAGGTCAGTACAACGTACAGCAAAGAGACGAACTTGACTCCCGGATAAATGTGATATTTTATCACTTATTTTGTTTGGACATGTGATTGTTGATCACTTATTGAGGTCGAATGCAATATGTACACGTATGTATGGTATCATGGAAGATCTTAGACTTCGTCTCCGTTATTTTTACGGTTTGATACAACCATGATACCCAGATGATAAACAGCATAAAGACCGAATATCTCAGAACCTCGGCAATCAATCAAACGAAATTTCGATACTAAGACCATATGCCAATGTGCGGTTCCCACCTGGTCTTCAGTCCATTTAAGATTTATATCTCCCTGCACACTTTAAAATGATTGTGAGCCTACCGATACATCTTATATAGAGCTTCTTAACATTTTTCATTTTGCATTTCAGTTCAAAAAGGTTTCGACAGACCACTGATGTACTATCATTTTCTCTTTTTCTCGCCAGGAGACTCATTTTTGTTTTGACATGTTCTTGGGTTTTGAAATTTTTCGATGTTTTTGAATTTTCAAATTTTGGATTTACTCCCCCTAAAAACAACAAACTAAGATAAATTTAAAAGACACAAAGATATTTACAAAAAGGATTTCCCGATGTCGGTTAACTCATGTTTTACCTCAATGCTGTTTACCAAAATTAATTTAATCAGAAATGATTTATTGAATTTTGGAAAAATGAGTTGGCACGTCGGTAAGCGGTGCGGACCATGACAACATTGACGAGTTTCATAGTGAAACAATCACGTGTGAGGTGATATTTGAGATCAACGTGTCAGGCCAAAGAGTGTTGTACGAGATGATAATAATTCATAAAGCCGCTTAAATATCGACGAGTAAAGGAGAGATTAGAAAATCAAAACCGTATCCTGCAACTGTTTCATGCATTGCAAGGAATCTGAGTGCTCTCCCAAACTGGATATCCACCCGGTGTGGACTTCAAAGTCGATTTTTGTAGCTACTTAAATTAATCCGAAAAAATTCTTCACAGCAACAAGATCATAAACCTTTGGGTCCGGCTGGTCTTCCACATTGCACCAGCGAAGGTCTTTGTCTTTCTCTTTCAGAAGTAGTGTGCGGTTGTTCAATCCACGCCAAGGCATCCGCACACCCGGTTGGTTTGTTCAACAAACACATTTTCTTCAATCACACTGCGAAGAAATGTACACTGCACGTTCATCTTGTTGATTTTGAACATCAGACGTGCTGCACGTGCATACATTTTGATTGAATCTATCATGGGGACCCGATTAAAGCTTTGAACAATAAAACTTTGGTATGATTTGCATTTTGTCGAAGGTTTTCAATTTCTTTCGACAGACAATTCTGTCTTCTTTTCTTTTTCTCTCCATCAAAGGCAACAATTTCTTTGTCGCCGATCTCGTGCATGGACACCCCACTATCAACAATCCGATGACTATCGATAGTTCCTCCTGGAACATCCTGCACACTCACTCAGAGATTAGTTGGAGAGGGGGACCCAAGCCTTCATAGACTTGGGTTGCCCCTGAGAATCAAGAAATGTAATTTCAATTTCTTGAAGGTCCTTAAATTGCAAGCCTCCCCCTGAATCCTCACCTGTTTTCGGTTTCCAAGCTTGTTTCCTTTTACCAGTTTGTGTATTATTTACACTTTCTGGTTTTAATGGTTGTGATAAACTAGGTTTCCTATTAACAGATTTTACTTCCGTTTTTACAGCCTTTTCGATGACCTTCACATTTTTACGTCGTTGTTTCATTTCCTATTCTTTAACAGTGCGTTTATCATGTTTTGGAGAAACATGACGACGTTGTGAGTGACCGTGTTCAGAAGGGGCTCTTTCAACAAAATTTGGTTTTGGAGAGTTTGTGCAGTTTTTGATGATGTGTCCAAACTCCCCACATTTAAAGCATGATCTCCTTTCAACAAAATTAGGAGATTCTGTTCGATGACCTGACGTTGAATTTGTAGACCCAGAGGTACTTGTTCCTTCATCACACCCGTTTGTGTGTTGGGTGTAATTGTTTTGAGCGTTACGCTTTAAAATTCTGACTTTTTGAACAAAATCGGTGTTTGATTTATTTTCAAAAGTCTCCACCTTGTCAGTACCCTTGGATGCTACAAATTTAACATCATTGTTTTTCTTCTTGAAACGAGCTCCTTTTATTTCAGCCTTTGGTTGTGTAACCTTAGGCTTTGAGCTCGTTGTTGTTGTTTACCCTTAAAAGCGATAGGTTGTTGCTTCGTTGGTGATTTTTGATTTCCAAATTTTCTTCTAACTTCAGCTTTTGGAATCGGATCACACTGAGTTACTGAAACTCTCGGGATCCCCTTTACCAAAAACTTACTGGTAGTATCTTCAAACACTTTATCAATCAAAGATTGATTAACATTTTTAATTGGAAAAGCTGTGTTTGAATAAATTTTGTCATCACCGACTAAAGTGTACAACACGTTATCACTTTTAACAGTAGACACTGTCTCAGTGATAGGATCCATCTCTTGTTTAGCAGTTGAATGCACAACAGGAGTAGGAGGATCACACATAATGTGATTCTCAAAAGGCACTTCTACTCATTTTCTATCGTCAAGAGATTTATCCTCACCACTCACATCTGATTCATCATCCGAAGAATCATAGTCCTCAACGGTTGGAGGACTTTGATTTGAAGCACATGATGACTTTTCCTTGCTATCAGATGAGCCCTCCGATGAATTGTCCATT
>JARYGA010034812.1:0-19188 GCA_030545235.1 Helianthus tuberosus | reverse complement strand
ACACTTTATATCATCTAATTAGTACCCAAATACTAGTGTATTAGTGTAGAAAAGTAGTTTCCTTGATTAAAAGTAGAAATTTGGCTAGAATCTTGTCGGAATTTAGCCAGAAACTCTCCGGAATCTAGGAATCTTGCCGGAATGTGCGCCTGAACCATCACCTAGAGAGTTAAAGCGCAATTTCCTCGACTTAAAGCGCAACTGCGTCGCCTCGCCTGAAAAATGGGCCTAGGCGCAAGAGGCGATGGCTTTTAACAACTATGCTTATAAGATACTTTGACGGTTTGACCGTTATTTAGATATCGAAAATGTGTTCAATAAGGTCGAAATAATGGAGTCTTTTGGATCAAACTCAATAATATTGATCTATTGTAAGAATTACTAAAGGTTAAATAAATATGTACCAGTATGATGAAATCTTGATAAAGTAAAACTGGTTATTTGTTTTGATATAAGAGAATTTTTGTTTTTTCGTTAAAGTGTGTTTGAGGTGTTCTATTAGAATCAAGTAGTTGTGAGTTTTTTTGGGACGAATCGAGTATATTTAAGATCATGTGCAATCAAATGAGTATCTTTGTGAATGTTGGATCCGAAAAAGTGTGTCGATTGTTTATTTGTTTGTGAATTTCACATGCATCTGTACAAGTGCAATGGTGTTGATTTCTAGCTTCTCAGATAAAATGAGGATAATCAGTGTAAATTGATGCAAAAGTCACACGTTTGCTTTGATACTATTACTGCTTACTTCAGTCATTGGTAGCTTTTTGTGTATATATACATATATAGTTTTGTTTGTTTGTCTGTTGATTGTTTTGGAGTCGGGTCTCTCTAGAAGCAGCCTCTCTATCCCCAGACCCTACCAATAGCTTTGCTGCTTGTGGAATTTACCGGTTATGGTTGTTGTTGTTGTTGTAGCTGATTACTCCGGTCAATCTTCTTGAAATTGTGCAAAGCACTTATATTTTTTATTTCGGAAAGTTATACATATACATATGTATTATAATGTTAATTCAAGTTTAAATCTTTTTCTCACTCTTTCTTTCTTTGTGTACGTGTAGTGCCACCATGGCTGACAAAAATTACAGAAAAAATTCGTGACGTATCATCTCTATTTCCTTCTGCAATCAATCATGTCCTCATCAATGAGTACCTTCCTAACCAAGGCATAATGGTTTGTAACTTTGTACTAAAAGTTATTACTTATTTGACCCATTTGAGTAAATGGGTCAAAATTGCTTCATCTCACCTTTATTGACTAGTCTTTTTTTGTTGTTGAAATGTAGCCTCACCAAGATGGTCCTGCTTATTATCCAGTGGTGGCTATTCTTTCCATAGGGTCGCCTGTTGTTATGGACTTCACGCCCCATTTGAGTTTATCGGGTAGTACAAGCAATATTGAAGATAAAGATTTCATAGAAGGAGCTGATCATGGAAATTTACCAAACTACCCCCCTTTTTCTGTTGCGCTCATGTCGGGCAGTTTATTAATATTTAAAGACGCAGCATACTCAGGTGGGTCTGGTACTCTAATTCAGATATTAATATGTATTTAACAAAAGGGGTAACGGGTCAAAATGGGTTGGAGTCCAAACAAGTATTTTGCTTTATGTACGAATCAAAATGGATTGTGTCAGTTTGGGCCAACCGATCCACTTATTTATTTATATATTTTTTAATTTTGTAACTAATCAATATATTTAATTATGTGGATAAAATGATGTTATTAAAAGTTTTCTAAATGAAAAATATAGGACATCGTAGGCATTTGAATACACCCGAGACTTTGATCCATTTCACGTTTAGTTACTTTTTCTATATATTATATGTTTGACTCGTCATTGTCTAAATACATATGTAGTTGAGTTGTGTTTGTGTAAATGGGTTGGAATTAAGGGTGTTCATGATCCGGTTTACGAAAATTCTGGCAAACCATTAACTACGGTTTCCGGAAACGACAAACCCAAGCGGCCAGTTTGGCGGTTTAACGGCTCGGTTTTGGCGATTTGAACTTTTTTTTTCGAAATTATTAGTTTGTATTAAAAGTTCTAAAATATGAAGATGGATTATGAGTATAACACATATACATAACTGTATATTGTAAAAATGAAAAAAAAGCATAAATAATAAAGGTTAATCGGCCGGTTAGGTTTGCACGCCGGTTCCAAGTTCCAAACTGGACCACGTGTTAAACCACCAAAACCAAACCCTTTAGATCTCAAACTCGACCAAACGGCCGACTTGCTTCAGTTTGGGCTGTTGGGTTGGTTTTGAGGGTTTATAAACACCACCAACTGAAATTGCTTTTGTGCTTGATCTCTATACACTCTCATCGCCTTTTATTCCCTTCAATTTGTCTTGTTTCTTGCAGATTACTTGCACGGTATAAAAGATTGCGAAATCCAGAAGTATGACACTGTAAGATAACCGAAGAATCATCATGGTGTATGGTAAATTGATAACAACAGAAACTTTTTTTTATTCATAATCTCATTGTTATACATTTTGGTTTTCAGGCAGTGAATGCTGCTGAGGTTATAGGGCACAAAAGTTTCATTGAAACACATGCTGAGGATTCAAATGCAATTCATAGATCTACCACTCGGGTTTCTTTGACATGTCGGGTAGTATCCAAGGTTCACCGTAATCTGTTTAGGTTTTAAAAGTGTTCTTAAGTTATTTTGGCGAATTTAACCGTGAATCGAGGATGAAATTGGTTGTTTTAGTTTACATGTAATGTACAATGAGTTCAGAATATCTGAAGCTAACTAACATAATCACTTGTACATAGTGCATCAAGATAATCACATAGTAAAGCAGGTTTTGTGGTTTACATGTGAAAGTTTTGAATAAAATTTTGAGTGAATTTCAAGGTTTGTCCTTTAACTTTATATCCATTTTCAGGCGCTGTCCTTTATGTTCAAAATTGACGAGTTTTGTCCTTTATGTTTTCAAATCATACAAGTTTTGTCTCAGGCCTAACCCAGTTAGTTTTTTAGTTAAATTTGGTCATGTGTTTTGCACATGAGGGCATTTTTGTCAATTCAAATGTGGTCTCTTCTACCCATCGCCACCTCCAATCCACCTCTCACAAAAATGACATGAAGGGGTAAGGTCCCAAAAACCTCATAATAAGTACTTGGGACCATACCACAACCTTACTTTTCAGCCTTGTACCTTGCGCGGCCGCGCACTGGTCTCACAAATAAAGACTTAAAGAACAGTCAACAGTCAACACTTGCGCGCCCAAAGGAAATCATAAACCTTTGCGCTTTCTCCCATAGACAAAGGATGAAGATCCTGAAATAAACACTCCCGCCCAAATATCCAGACTTGGATATCATTTTACCCAGACTTGGGATTTATTCGTCTGTGTCCACACAGCAAGGTGTCACACTAGATTACAGCAGTAATCTTCTAGAAAGAAATACAATCATGCACCACCCAGACGGTTATAACCGTCTGGACACGTGTCATTACCATAGGCAACCCTGGAATCACAACGAAGGCATGCAATTGGAGAATAATCTCCACTTAATCACTTTCCACGTGGCAATCCCCCAGCCATAGATCAAACCACGATCCGTGTGCATTCACATCGGATCGAGACAACTTGACGTTGGATCAAAGAACTTAACGGAAGAAAATATAACCGCTACGGCGTTAGCATCTTCCGTTATCTTTTCAATAACAGGTTTTCCCTCCCAAACTCCCGGTTATAAATACGAGAACTGTTCAGGTATAAACTCAGAGGACACCCACTTCTCAAAGACTTTCCTCTTCTCCATACAAATACTTATTCTCACGCCGGAGTCGGGTCAAGGAGAGAACCCTATTCTCCCATTGGCGAGGCTAACGGTGTTCTTTTTTTGCAGAATCATAGGAGAAGGAGATCAGCTGCAACTGAATCAATCGAGAGAGAGCTAACCCTTTTATGCGGATTCAAACCCCCTAGATATTTCGGTTCCGACCATTTATCTAGTGTTTCTTCATGACAAAAATGCCCTCATGTGCAAAACACATGGCCAAATTTAACTGAAAAAACTAACTGGGTTAGGACAAAACGTGTATGGTTTGAAAACATAAAGGACAAAACTCGTCAATTTTGAACATAAATGATAGCGCCTGAAAATGGGTATAAAGATACAGGACAATCCTTGAAATTCACTCTAAAATTTTTAAAACTTCAAACATGAATGCCTAAGCATTTGTGTCAAGTTATGTTTTTTATCATTATAAAACTGACATACACAAAACTATGTTCATATTTAGACGACCTCTCAATTTAATATTTTAGTAACATCTTAGTTGTCACTTTAAATAAAAAAAATTAAATACTTATACACCTCCCAAATTTAAAGGTAAGTTGTACACAAAATTGACATTAATACAATACAATCTCCATGTAAATATACCATATATTCATGTTTGCGGAATATGGCGTCCTAGACCAAGTCGAGTTGATATAGTTTTAAACTTAAGCTCGGCTTGACTATAGAACTCTAAGCTCAAAACTCAATCTGGTATAGAGACATGATTTTAAAACTCGAGTTCAATTACTTAAGGAGTCCTTTTGAGTTAGGCTCACTTTGACTTAATCATCCATATTAATATTAATATTAATATTATCAATTGTCATGATAAGTTGAAGACTCTTAGTTGACGTTAAACCTTCAAACTTGACTTGACTCGATCCGTTAAAACTTTGTTCGAGTAATAACACAACAATAATAATTTAAGTATATATAAACATAAAAAAATACAAGTATAAGAATGATACAATTTCAAAAAGAATCAAAGTGTGTTTCGTTTACGGTTGTTATTTTAGAAAATTGAAGTTTGTCAAGAGAATTGAAATTTGAAGGAAGTTGATTTGGAATTGAAATATTTTAAAAGTTGGAATTGGAATATAAAGAAAATAGAAAATATTTAAATGAACTTGGATTTGTTATACATTTAAGTAACAAAAAACGAAAAGACAATGGGTATGATCGCCTTGAACTAAGCATGGCGATGATGTAGTGCTGTTCCATGCCGTGGAACATCACGTTGCCCTAGCATGGTCAGAAGCAATGATGATTCAAGATATACGCGGCAGTTTTCACACATGTGAAAAGTGAAACCACACCCCTCATATGTGGCAACCATGTAGGAATAATATGGTAGTTTCCACACCAAAAATCCATATGACCACACGTCATGGTTTTATAATAGAATTAGAGTCTACCATCGTGGCCACCACCAACCCTTCCTCGCGCACCTCCACCATAGTTGCCCCCACCCAACACCTCTGCCATTCCTACCCCTACCATTTCTTGTTATCGCCACACGCACCAACAGGGGCGCAGCATGTGAGGGGCGGGGGGGGGGGGGGGACGTCCGCCCCCCGGGATTTTTCGCTCAGTAGTGTTATATATGTAGTTTTCGTATAGAAATTTGTGGGTATATACGTTTTCACCCCCTCGGTTCTATAGAAATTTTTGGGTATTCTATAGAATTTTTTGGGTATATATGTTTTCACCCCCCCGGCCGAAAAATCCAAGCTTCGCCACTGCGCACCAATACCATCAACAATGGTGAGGGTTGGTGGAGGCGTGGTCGACAAAAGTATTACAACGTCGGGGCAACAATGACCGTGCGGCCAACAACGACAACAGGGGGGGGGGGAAGTGGGGCGACCACAAGTGAAATTCTTTTGGTTGAAGTTCGTTATAATTTGGAGCCAGTATGGAATTCATTTACACGAACAAATATGTCTCATTTAAGTCCTTTTCCGATTATTCATCAAACAAACCCATAAATAAAATTTAGATTCTAATTCTAACAAACTACGCGTACAAACATCTTAAAATCTATAAATCAATTCCAATTTCATTGAATTTCACATATCAATCCATGAGAAAAATCTATTCAAGCATTTCAATACCCGAACCTGAACCTGAACCCGAACCCAAACCCAAACCTGAAACCGAACGCGAACTTACCTAGTCGATTTATTATAAAGATTTATCTGGATTCAGCTTATAAGACTAAAGGGTATGGTTAGGATGGGCTTGGAGGGGATGAGCCTCCACGTAGGCGCCACGTAGGCGGCTCGTGGGGGATGAGCCTCCATCATATTTGAGGGGGATGGAGGCTCGTGGGGGATGGGGCCCCACCTCATTATTTTATAATTTTCTAAGTTTTAATTTATTAACTTAATAAAAACTTTATAAAAATTAAAAAATACAACATAAAACAACATAAATAATTTCATTTCATAACATAAAAAAAAATTACATTTCCTAAAAAAAAAAAAATTACCGAAAAATAAAAATAAAAAATTACATAACCTAAAAATAACTACTCGTCTTCCTCCTCGTCATCGTCCGCTACGTTAAAGTTGTTCCAAATATGTTCTACCAAATCCTGTTGAAGGTTTGCATGCGTGAAGTCGTTGGTTAGCGAGAACGAGTTTAAATCCTGTTGTGGCGGATCTACCGGGACAGTATTCCCGTATGATGCATTTTCATCATACTCACAAATTGCCCGACCTTCGTCTTCAATTATCATGTTATGGAGCAAAATGCAAGCGTACATACAAAGACGCAACCTCTTCGGTGTGAACGCACGTGCCGGTTGTTCAAGGATGGCCCATTTTTTTCGTAAGACACCAAAAGCACGTTCGATGTCTTTTCTTGCAGCTTCTTGACGCTTGGCAAATTTTTTTCTTTTTTCGTCATCGGGATGTCGAATAGTCTTCACAATTGTAGACCAAGACGGATATATCCCGTGCTTCATGAGCTTGGTACAACTGCTGAACATCATACACGTTTGGTTTACGCAAATATTTTTTGCTATACAGTTTCACCACATTACGGCAAAACCGATACAAACATTCCCGCGTAGTTCTTGCCGACATTTGTAAGTATTCGTCCAAAGCGTCGGCCACTGTCCCGTACGCCAGTTGGCGAATGGCCGCAGTACACTTTTGTAACGTGGTGAACCCTTCGTAACCGCGAGCATCGGGTCGTTGCGTGAAAAACGGGTCTAGCCCCGCCAAATCATCAGCAATCCGTGTGAATAACCGACGACTCATTCGGAATCTGCGTCTGAATATCTCGGCATTGTAAAGGGGTGCATCCGAAAAATAATCGTTCACCAATTTCTCGTGCGCTCCTGTCGTAAAAAATATATAAATACGAGGAAATAAGGATAATAAAATTTATTAATGATAAACCTTGGCGGCCTCTGTTAACCCGTATTCGTGTGGTAATAACGCTTTCAGACGAGACGTCTTCCTCTTCCTCCTCGATAAGAATCTCCGCCGCCCGTAGCACAACGTTCGCGATAAACATCTCCTCTTCCTCATCCGAAGACGAGGACCACCAAGAATTAGATGGCATTGTGGATGAAAACGTAATTTTTTTTTATAAAAGTGGAGAGAAAATGGTATAAAAATGAGAGGGTTGTGGGTTGAAAGTGGGGAAAAATGGTGAGATAGAGGGTTATTTAAATTGAAAAATGATTTTTTTTTTTAAGAAAATAGCCGTTCAAACGGATAGTTTTTTGAAAGTGGGTCCGGCGCCTTCGGCGCATCTGGGACGATTGAGCCGAGCCGGGGCTAAGGGGGGCGGTGTGGGGGACCGGCGCCGGTCCTAGCCGGGCCTAGCCGGCCCCCATACCCTTTAGTCTAAGTAGCCAATACGTTTGATTTGTAACCAAAACTTTCAGTCCTGTGCTTCCTCTCCACGCAGACTCCTTCTAGGTTAAACTTCCCGCCCAAAATCCCTTTCATTCTCAAAATCGCCTTAGCTTTTGCACATTTGATCCTTCAAGCTACTAGTTACAGCATCAATGGCGGAAACCGAAGCTCCAGATGCCACTACAAATGTCGTCAAAGTCACTGAAGAACTCGACGGAGACCAAATCCCTACCAGAAACTACCGTTTCAGCATAATCGGCGAACCGGTTCCCATCATATCCGATGCCGATTTCACTTTCGATATGGACAGTCTTCCGTCTCGTCCTCTGGCAGTTTCAGAGCGATTTGGAGTCATTTTTGTTGCTCATTCATCTGGTTAGCCTCGTTCATGTGTTCGTTTACATGTATTATTATCATTAACTGGGATAATTAGGGCTACATGTTACATATATGATTTATCCAGTACGTTTACTGCTTTACTGAAGCCGTTATTGTTATGATAACATGATATTTGCTCTCATGATTGAATTGTTAGGGTTTGGGGATAGAGTTTTAATGTGTATGTGTTTACTGTTATGTGAATTGAATTTGAAACATATTTGATATTTCGCACAATTTGATATGTGGTTGACTTGATGACATAAATTACATATTGAAAAACGTTGATGTTAGATTTGTACCAAAGCCTGTATGCATTATTATCATTTAGAGGATAGTTAGAGGCTTCGGGCCACATGTTATTTATGATTTAGATTTGTACCAAAGCCTGGATGCATTATTATCATTTAGAGGATAGTTAGGGCTACATGTTATTTATGATTTATCCAGCACGTTTACTGCTTTATTGAAGTCATTACGGTTATGATATTTGTTCTCACGATGGCGACTGTTAGGGCTTGGGGATGATAGTGTTTCAATGTGTCTGTGTTTACTGTTGTATGAATCTAATTTTGAAACGTATTTCACACAATTTGATATATGGATGACCTGATAACATACACTACAGATTGAAAAACAAACATTGTGTTAAATTTGTACCACAATCTATTATGTATTCTGTTTTTTAACAGATAGGGAACATGTATGAAAAACTTGTGATGATTTTTACATAATGTCTTTTCACTTTGTTGCTGGTAGGGTTTTCGGTTGCAAGGATGAAGGATGTTATTGATGCGGCAGAAGAGTTGAAAAACGGGGTTGATGGTTCTTGTATACAGGAACTGAGTGTTGTGGATGTTTCTCTTGGAAAGGTTTCTATATTGGCGTTATCGGCAGACTCTTCAATGCTTGCTGCCTCTGTTGGTTTGAATCTTTATTTTTTCTCAGTTGATGGTCTTCTTAATAAGGTTTGTGACTTTTTTGTTATTTATTTGACCAACTGTATAACCATGTGTTTGCAACTATGCATACATTAATTACCAGTTTCATTTGTTTACAAAAGTATATTCTCTGATAGCTCACTTCTTGAAGTTGAGTTATTGTTTCTTCTTTGACGTCACTAAATTTTGAGGTGTGAACCATCAGTTTATGTTTGGCTATTTCTCTATTTTTAGGATCATGAACCGTTATACTCCAAATCACTTGATGGCTCAAGTTACATCAAGGACATGCAGTGGAATCCACATTTGGAGGACCGTTATGTTGTGCTTACGCGTGATGGTAGTTTATACCGTGGAGCTGGCCAAGGCGATCTTAATCATGTTATGGACAATGTTGATGCTGGTAAATTATCTACTTTAAAGTGTGCTAAAACGGAATAGCAAGTTTCTTTTATTAATTATACGCTGATTTTTTTTTGCTTTGTCTAGTTAATTGGAGCATGAATGGCAAATTTATAGCTGTGGCAAAACATGATTTTTTAAGCATTTTGTCATCAAAATTTGAAGAAAGGTTACGGATAAAGCTACTGTTTGATTCATTGGTTGATGACGATCCAAGCTGTGTTGTAAAAGGTATATTACTGTTCGAACCTTGATTCCTGTGCTGTAATAAGCTTTTATGCATGCGACATACCTCCATAAAACTTGTTTACAAGCTGAGACGGAACCTGAAGTGCCTTTGTTCTTTCTTTATAGTGGATTCTGTCAGGTGGGTCCGGCCAGATTGCATCATATTAGGATGTTATTGTCTGAGTGCCGATGGGAAAGAGGAGAATCATCTACTTCAATTCATCAGTGTCAAAGATGGAAAAATCACAGATGTAAGTAAGTGACACTGAATAAGATATAGATTAGTGTCTTGACCTTTTTTTCACTAGCGTTAAGTTTTAGTTCTGATCCTTAAAACTTTACGTGGGTTTATTTGAATTAAAATCAATTTAAGTTAGTGTTGATTATTTGTTGTCTTACAGCCCTCTTCCAGTCCAGTGGCATTGAACTTTCATGATGCGTTTCTTGCTATAAATGAAGACGACATTCCTTCTAGAAGTGGACCCTATACATTCGTTAGCTACTTGGATGAATTGTATGTCATTATCCTTTTAGTGTATACGATGCTTTTCTAAAATAGTGGTGTTAGCGTCATTTTGAAGTTACCACAATTATTGCTAAGGTCTTTTTCTTGTGTACCGCATGCAGTGACCTTGCGTTTGTTGCTAATAAGAAGAACACAAATCAACACATTGCGCTATTCAATTGGTCAGAGGATGGGGCTGCAATGATAGATATCGAGGTTGACTCATGGGTGCCAACAATTAATCTTCAAGGTAACATTTGCATCTGCTAATATATATTTGGTTAATATATTTTTATTAATAAATGTATCTAAGGGAAGCTTTTTTTTTTTCCAGTTCACAATGACGATGATAATATGATCCTAGGGCTTGCCATAAACAAAGATTACAAGGATGAGAAAACTCAACTCGAATGTGGGGAAATAGAGAAACGAGTTTCACCTTGTTGCATTCTTATGTGCCTTACCGTTGATGGAAGATTTTGTATGTTCCATTTTGCCAGGTATTTCTCATTTTCTGATTTTAATATTTATTTTTTGGCTTGTATGATGTGTAGCTTATCCAGATAATGCTTAGTAAGTAGAGGACGGGATGGGTGACGGGTCAAAACAGGTCGGGTTGTAACAACTAACAAGTTGAGTCGGGCGTGACTAGGGGTGCAAACGAGCTGAGCTGAGCCCGAGCTTGACCAGGCTCGAGCTCGATCTTGATTAACTTATGAGAGCTCAAGCTCGAGCTCGGTTCTTTGGTAGTTTCTCAAGCTCGAGCTCAGCTTGGCTCGGCTCGGCTCGTTTTTAATCTATAAACTAATATATTAAATAAAAATATAATATAAATAATAGACTCGTTTAGGCTCGCGAGCTCAATAAGTGAAGCTTGGGCTCGGGCTCGTTTACTAATGAAACTTATTTTTAGGTTCGGGCTCGGCTTGTAAACAAGTTTAAATAAGCTCGGTTCGGCTTCTTCACTAGACAACTTCAAATAAGGGGTAAATGTTATTATATATTAATAAAAACTAATACTACACTAAGGCTCGATGAGTCTGATGAGCTTCACATGCCGGGCTCGAGCTTGAGCAGCCTGCGAGTCGCTCTGCTCGTTTGCATCCTTAAGCGTGACCCGCTAACGATTTAGATGGTTGTATGCAATTAAAATAGACTTTGGATGATGTTCAACCCCTTTGACATGTTCTCTATGTAGCTAAATTTTTGAATTGACCCGTGTAAGATAAAACACAATCCAAACAGGCCCATTTGTCAGTAAGCGTGCCAAAATTGCCACCTCTAATATTTGTTTATATAACTTTCTTATGCAGTGCCATAGGCCCGTCGGCTTCGCCAGACGATTTAAATTCTGTTTCTGGCGAGGAAGAGGAGTCTCCTGTCTCCAGTTCTCAGCATCCGGTGATGAATATTGTTAACAGCGAAAAGCAGATTGAGGTTCAAGATATTCCGAAATTCGAAATCAGTGACCAGAAAGTCAAAGTCAATGAATCAAGTGGTACACAACAAGATGTTCTTGTTGTAAAGCCGAATAATGATACAGATGAAGGGCAGTCGCCTCTTTTACAGAAGAAGGAAGGGAGTTTCGAGGCAACAATGTTTAAAGCATCCGAGCCTAATCAAGAAGTTACTCCAGTTAAATCAAACACATCACTTTTTGGAGCTTCTACAGAATTACCAATCAGTAAATCATCATTCGGTTTGCAGAGTTCATCTGGAGCCTTTACAGGCGGAACACTCTTTTCCTCCAGTGTTTTTGGAGTGCAATCTTCTTCTTCTTCATCGGGATCATTTTCTAGCGGAGGCATGTTTTCTTCAAAAAGCTTTGATATGAAATCTCTCCAATCATCAGAAAAACAACATGGTACAAGCGGAACACTATTTTCCTCCAGTGTTTTAGGAGCGCAATCATCTTCTTCCTCAGGATCGTTTTCTAGCGGAGGCATGTTTTCTTCAAAAAGTTTTGATATGAAATCTCTCCAATCATCAGAAAAACAACATGGTACAAGCGGAACACTATTTTCCTCCAGTGGTTTAGGAGCGCAATCGTCTTCCTCTTCCTCTTCATCAGGATCGTTTTCTAGCGGAGGCATGTTTTCTTCAAAAGGTTTTGATATGAAATCTCCCCAATCATCAGAAAAACAACATGGTACAAGCGGAACACTATTTTCTTCCAGTGTTTTAGGAGTGCAATCGTCTTCTTCATCAGGATCGTTTTCTAGCGGAGGCATGTTTTCTTCAAAAAGTTTTGATCTGAAATCTCTCCAATCATCTCATGCTGTTGTCCAAGAAAAACAACATGGTACCAGTTTCGGGACCACACAGTTTCCTTTTTCGAAACCGACATCTGGACCATCGACTTCTAGCAATCTGCTTTCTCAGGGAGCTTCAACTGGAGCGGCATTTACCAGATCATTGCCTGTTGTTTCTACATCCGGGTCATCAACTTTGAGCAATCTGCTTCCCCAGGGAGCTTCAACTGGAGCTGCTTTCACCAAATCATCGCCTGTTGTTTCTAATGCACAACCGAGTCCGGCTAAATCTTTTGACTTCAAACTATCTGACAAGGGAAATTATAAAAACCAAACACCTTCAAGGCTGTTAAATACCGAGTCAAATCTATCTGAACAACACAGCGTAAGTAATTTGCAAACTTCTTTATATTTGGCTTTCAGTTGATACATTTTTCATATAATTCTCTAAGGGGCTGTTTGGTAGCCTCTAAATGATTCCTTTAAGAGGCTACCTCTGAATTAGTAAGAGGTAAGGGTGTTTGGTTCACAAAAATAACACCACTTAATGATTAAGAGACAGATTTACCCTTGCCCCAATAAACTTCCTTAACCTTAAAACTTCAGCCACCACCACCAACCACCACCACCCATGACAAACACCGCCAACCACCACCACCACCCGCCACCGCCAACCATCACCACCTGTCATCGTCAACCGTCACCACCAACCACCACCCCCGCCACCCGCACCCCCGTTAACCATCCACCACCATCAACCCGTCACCGCCAAGCACTACCATCACCCGTCACCGCCAACCACCACCACCCACCAACAACACCGCCAACCACCACTGCCACCACCACTCGCCACCGCCAACAACCACCATCACCACCACCCACCAACCACCAAATACATTTAATTCAGCACAAAATAGTTTAGAGGGTAAAATAGTCATTTTGCACACTTATTCAGAGCTTTAGCCAAACAACACTTGCTGGCTCAGCAATTATTGGTTTAGAGCCTCTTACCCGGTCAGACCTCTTACTGGTTCAACACTTACTGGTTCAGCATTTACTGGTTCAGAGGTCGCCAAACAGCCCCTAAGTCGTTTTTTTATCTTCTTGATGGACTCATTCAGATGGTATCACCCTTCACATATGTTTGTATAACATAGCCTCTGCCTTCTAGACCAGAAAGCGCTTCAAATTCATAAGATCACAAAATCCAATTTTTTGGATTTAATTCTATATATTCATCCAGGTTGAAGAAATGGCGAAAGAATTAGATACTCTGTTGGATTCTATTGAAGAACCAGGTGGTTTCTATGATGCCTCTGTTACTGCCCATAAGGCATCTGTTGCAGAACTAGAAGATGGCATTTTGGTACTTTCAAATAGATGCCAAAAATGGACAGTGAGTTCCTTCTTGCTCCACATTTTTTCGATACTATGCATTTTTTTTTTACATTTTAGTCCAGCTGAACGCAATCCATCCAAATACATTGTGTTGGCAATTTAATATTTGATCCGTAATAGCTGTCATACTGATTGTAGGACAAAATGCACCAAGGGTTTGAAGAGGTTCAACTTCTTCTTGACAAGACGGTTCAAGGTACATCAAGTTTATACTATGTGGTTATTTATATTACCAAGTACCGGTTTTTATGGATATCTTATTGATTAATCAACTGCTTCATTTTTTTTTAAGTTTTGGCAAGGAAAATATATATAGAAGCAATTGTGAAGCAGGCTACAGACAGTCAATACTTGGATATTTGGAATCATCAGAAGCTGAGTTCCGAATTGGATATGAAGCGTAGACATATACTAGAGATAAACCAGGTATCCAGTTGTTTTTTACTGATTTTTTTTTTGTTCAGTTTGGGTGACATATGTCATAACAACAGTTTTATATGCCAGAGTTTGACAAACCAACTAATAGAACTTGAGAGACATTTAAACACCCTTGAGCTTCAAAGATTTGGTGATAGAAGCGACACACTAATGAACCGTAAATCTTCTCATATGAAACATAATCCACCAAGGTATGGTTTTTTACTTTTTTTTTTATTTTTTTTATTTTAGGACATTTGTTTTTATTTATGGATGAAATTTGATCTTAATAAATGAATGATGTTTTGCAGGCACGTTCAGTCTCTTCATAGTTTACGCAACACAATGAATGCACAGTTAACAGCTGCAGAGAAACTTTCTGAGTGTCTTTCAAAGCAAATGGCTGTGCTTAAAATAGATACAGAACCTGAGAAAAAACCGAGTGTGAAAAAGGAGTTATTTGACACAATTGGAATCTCGTATGATGACACCGAGTTCAGTTCTCCAGGTCAAGACAAAAGCAGGTCAGTCCCATCAAAAAGTCAACATTTGATTTCTTCTTATTCAACTGCTGTTAAAACGGATCTGAAGAAAAGTCAACAAGGTGCCGTAAAGGGTTCTGAACCAGAAACTGCAAGAAGGCGCATAGACTCGCTAGATAAGGTAACATTTTTGTATTTGATTGTTCTTTAAATCGTGCCAACATTGAGTTTAACCTCATAAACTTCATTATAGAGTTGGGCTAGCGTTGATCCTCCAAAAACAACCGTAAAAAGGATGCTTTTGCAAGAGGACCGTCAGATGAGTCCCGCCAGATTATCTTTACCAACTGCTACACCAAAACTTAATAATCGACTGTACGAACGCTCTGCAGTTTCTCATGATATTCCACACAGTGCCTTAAACATGTCTCAAATTAGAGGTAAAGACACCTTTAAGTAAATTCTAATTTTGTGCAGTAGTGGTTTCTGATTATTATAATTATATGTTGGTGTTCTGCAGGTAGCCAGGATGTACAAATAAAACGAAATCCCGAGGGACAATCAAATTCCTCACTCTGGGGTAGTTACCGTTCGGATTCGTTAAGTTCTGGTTCACAGTCAACTTCTATTGTTACTAGAGATGCTGCGAAAGACATACATAATTTGACTTCTGAAAAGTCAAACCGTTTGACTTTGGCTTTAAAGCCTGATACCGTGGTAGTCAAAGACACAAAGTTAAGTGAACAATCCAAGAGTTTTCCGGAACCGTCAATAAATACCGCAGGGTCACCAGCATTTAATATATTCCAGAAGAAACCTATCGAATATTCAGAATTCAGTAGTAAAATTACTGAAACCACGTCTATTTGGTCTAGGAAGAGTCCGGAATCATCTGCTGTCTCGAGTTCCAGCCCATCAACCGCTTTTTCGGGAAAAAGTTTCTCCCTGGAAGCTTCTACAAGAGAAAGTCAGTCTTCAAGTGCATCATTGTCAGTTCCTGTTACTTTAGCACCGTCATCTTTTTTGTTTAAAGACACTTCCGCATCTTCAACGTCTGCTATGTCACTCGGTAAATCATCAAGCGGTTTTGGGTTTAAATTGAGTACTACTCAGACCACTCCAGCGTCCGGACCTTCACTTTCTTTTCCGTCATTTTCATCTACCACTTCATCCACGAAACCCACATTGAACATAGATTTAAATACTTTCAAATCTGAGCCATCCAAATTGAATCCAGATACAAGTGAAAGCTCTAAACCTCAAGTGGTATCAGTGGCCAAGTTTGACCCGAAACCAAGTGAGAGTTCTTCTGATCAAACATCAACTCCTTCGGGATCTACAAGTCAACCTTCACCTTCTATTCTCTCATTTCCATCTCTCACTTCATCCACTAAACCCACATTGAACTTAGATTTTAACGCTTCCCAATCTGAGCCATCCAAATTGAATCCAGATACGAGTGAAAGCTCTAAACCTCAAGTAGTATCAGTGCCCAAGTTTGACCCGAAACCAAATGAGAATCTTTCTGGTCAAACTTTGCCTTCTCAGCCTGTGGTTTCAACTTCTTCGGGACCAACAAGTCAACCAACAACCAGTTCTACTTCAGAAAGTCAACTCAACTTAAATTCTAAACCAGAGCAACCATTGATAGCACCACCTGCTGTATCCTCACCAGTCATCACAAATCCAGTGGATGTGGTTAGTGGACAGACCAACGGGTCAGATCTTACGGTCACCCAAGAGGATGAGATGGAGGAAGAAGCTCCCGACACCACTCAATTTACATTAGGGAGCCTTGGTGGGTTTGGGCTTGGCTCAAGCCCAAGCCCAAACCCTTCTGCACCTAAGCAGAATCCATTTGGTGGACCATTTGGTAACGCACCAGCAAGTACACCAATCACTTCTTTTACAACTCCACCAAGTGGTGGTTTGTTTAAACCTGCATCCTTTAGTGTTGAATCTCAACAACCTTCCCCGCCACCTCAGCAGACAAGTTTCGGTGCAAGTTCCGGCATCTTTGGTGGTAACAATAATCAAAGTAGCGGTGGACAAGGGTTTGGACAGCCGGCTCGGATTGGTTCGGGTCAACAGGCTTTAGGGTCAGTTCTTGGCTCGTTTGGGCAGTCAAGGCAGTTTGGTGCAGGTCCATTTGGTGGCGGTTTTGGTGGCAGCCAAACTGGTGGTGGTTTTGCCACTGCTTCTTCAGGTGGTGGTGGGTTTGCTAGCCTCGCATCAGGAGGTGGTGGTGGGTTTGCTGCTGCAGCCACTGGCAGTGGTGGTTTTGCCGCTGCAGCTACAGGTGGTGGTTTCGCTGCTGCAGCTACAGGTGGTGGTGGTTTTGGTGCTGTCGCCACAAGTACTGGTGGATTTAGTGCTGCTCCTGCAGCTGGTGGTGGATTTGGTGCCGCTCCGTCACTTGGTGGTGGATTTGGTGCTGCTCCTTCTCTTGGTGGATTTGGTGCTGCCCCGTCTCTTGGTGGTGGATTTGCGGCTGCTCCAGCCGGTGGTGGATTTGGTGCTGCTCCAGCGGCTGGTGGCGGATTTGCTGGAGTGGCTTCTGGTAATTGATCTTCCATGATATTTTTAATCCCTTATGATAATAGTCATGAGGTGATATTTCGACCCATTTACGCATAAGTACAAATACGTCGATTTGGGTTAGCTTGTATCTCAAAAACAGTTCAATTAAATTTTTTTAGCTAAAAGTGAAATGGTTCAAAGAGGTTGAAAGTAGGGATGCAAACGAGCCGAGCCGAGCCGATCCAGAGCTCGAGCTTGATTAACTTATAAGAGCTCGAGCTCGGCTCGTTTATAATATACTAATTTATATATTAAATAAAAATAATATAGACTCGTTTAGGCTCGCGAGATCGATAAGTGAAGCTCGGGCTTGGACTCGGACTCGATTACAAATAAGCTTATTTTTAGGTTTGGGCTTGGCTCGTAAACAAGCTTAAATAAACTCGCCACGGCTCGGCTCGTTAACTAGAAAACTGTAAATAAGGGGTAAATGTTATTAAATATTAATAAAAACTAATATTACACTAAGGCTCGATAAGGCTCGACGAGCCTGATGAGCTTCACATGCTAGGCTCGAGACCAGGCTTGATAAATAAACGAGCTTTATTTTAGGTTTAAGCTCGGCTCGGGCTCGATAAGGCTCGGCTCGTTTCAAGTTTTTTCTCGAGCAGCTCATGAGCCCGCTCTCTGCTCGTTTTGCACCCCTAGTTGAAAGTCACCAAACGACATTTTTAATCATACGCCCTGTCGCCCTCCTAAATCATTTTATTCAAAGATTTAGATTATTAATGTAATAACAATGTTTATGTATCAGATTAATTTTTTTACAAATTATGAAGTGGACAAAGTTTTTTGGGTCAGCCCTATCCAACTGGTTACCCAACCCAGGTTTAGATTAACTTATTTAGTTAATTTTAATTTTCGTTTGCGATGGTGTAGGTGGGTTTGGAGGTTTTAGCAGCCAAGGAGGAAGCGGGTTCTCGACATTTGGCAGCAGTGGTGGAGGAACAGCAAAACCTCCATCTGAGCTGTTCACTCAGATGAGGAAATAGTTTCACTGGAAGAAAAGTTGATTAGGAACTTGGACAGGAATATGACCTTTATCAAATATGAGTCATGCTGGCTGGGGTGCATTTCTCATGACATATGATGGAAATTGGAAAGATAGTGTTGTATGAATTTATTGTGGCTCATGAAATTCTGAACCAAAATCTCAAGTGATGTTTGTTCTTCTGAGTGTACAGACCGTTATGACCTATCCTTCGATAAATGATTTGATTTAGCTAATTTGTGTTCTCTAAATGGGTTAAGTTTGATCTCACAAATTATCTAGTGGGCTACTCTCATAAACGAACTAAATTAAAACAGGTTAAAATGAGCTAGTTGCTAGCACCAACCAATACCATTGTCTGTTTATGGAGTGAGTATCTAACTCTAATTTTGAGCTAATTTTCATGTATGCTTATGTGTATATATATACTTTACATGTGTTTCTAAAAAGGAAACTAGATTATGTTGTATGAATTATTCGGTTATCTAAAAATATAAGCCATGATCACCCCTTCACATTAGCATTTATTTAATAATTAGCATAACATTATATTAATTGTTGCAATGCCCATAAATAAAGTTGAAATTTCATCGACCATAAGACTATGTGTAGTGTAATGCCCATACCCTTGGGCGTTTTGCGTCATGTGGCAGCCCAGTCAGTAATGAGACATTATGGAGCGTTTTCTAAAATGGGTGTAGTGGGGATGTTAAAAGGGGTGTAAAGAATTAAATAAATAAAAAAATCATAAAAAAAAGTGATTGGCCAAAGAAAAAGGTCACATGTGATTGGCCAACAATATCTCCATCAGCGTTTTATTTTGCACGCCCCAATCAATTTTTGAAGAAAAACGCCCCCAGGGGTGGTATTCAGGCGTTTTGAGGCGTTTTTGAGGCAATTCACGAACTATTTGCATAAACTTGAGGGAGGTAA
>JARYGA010034811.1:0-26006 GCA_030545235.1 Helianthus tuberosus | reverse complement strand
AAAACATGTAACTCATGGGTGTAGGAATCCGTTCGTGTAAAATAAATAAAACTTTTATTAACTTGAATTACAGAAACAAATACAGAATTACAACTGAAAGAAAAATACAAATACAACTGAAAAAGGAAATACAAGAACAGAAAACCGAACAGAAACACTGTTCTTTGGCTGAGGATCGTGTTAGACACGGGTCCCTTAAAACAAATTTCGTGTCTCCCAGGAGAACACGTTTGTTTCCAGGATACAACAGCCTCAAGCAGTTGCACTGCCGGTCTTGACTCTAACCCGAAGGTGTACCTCGAAAGCTTGAAGGAAAGTGAAGAATTCTGTAGTGAGAAGATTGTAGAGAGAGCTTGTGTTATTCGGTGTCTAATCTGGTGAAAGGAGCCTCCTATTTATACACCAGGTTGAACTCGAAACTGAAAATAAATTAAATGGGAGAATTAAACTGCATTAGACGTCTTTAATGCACTTTAATTCGTCACTTAATTCTCAGTCAAACGCATTAACTTTGTCAGTTTCGAATGCTGAAAACGTAACTGCACAGCATTAACTGCTGTTGGAAGCTTCTGCGCGCGCGTGCGCGCAAGTCACACTGGTGCGCGCGCGCCCAGGTCTGCACGTTCCATGCGCGGTGCGTCCGTTTGGCTCACTGCCATGCGCGCGTGCGCCATACTCACTCAGGTCCATGCGCGCGTGTGCCACGTCACCTGTGAGCCTCTACGAGCACGCCACACAGTCGCGCCGTTTTGGCTCACTTTGGTGCGCCGCGCACGTCACATCAGGCCATGCACCATGCGCTAGTGCGCGCCATGTGTACCCCGCGCTCATGATTGCCACGTCATGCGCCATCGCGCGCGGACCCACCAGGGTCATGCGCATGCATGCCACATCACCAACCACTTGGTCCTTGCAACCCTTGTGCTTCCACCACGCGCACGTGGTCAAAAATACAAAGGCGGCTCTCAAGCGGCTCGCGGCGATGCGAGCGTGCGAAGTGCGCCATCAAAGCGCCACATTGCGCCTCATCGCCCACGCCACGCGCGCGTGTGCGAGTGCGAGTTAGGGTGCTCCGCACCCTTCGCGAGTACACTAGTGAGTGCTTCCATGAAACAATAAGGATGGAGAGTTCCCACTTAAATACCCCTTTAAGTTCCATCTCTCATCCGATGTGGGACAAGGTGCCACTTTCCCACTTTTTTCAGCATTTAAGTTTCAAACACCAAACTTTGAGCATCGATATCTCATTCATCTTAGCTCCGTTTTGGACGTGGTTTAGTTCGTTGTGAAGCCCTTCCGACATAGAACACAAACCCACAAATAAATATATAAAACCCGCTCATTTTATTATATTTATTTCTAGTCCAAAATAGGAAAAAATCATTTTCCTATATTTGTGAAAAATGCTATTTTCACAAAATTTCCAACAATCCCCCACATGAATAGAAATCGATCTATCAAGTTTCAACGATACACGTTCAACAGTTGAGTATTGCAAGATAGGTAGGTGTAACCTTTGAACCTCCTTTTGTGAAGCATACTTAGCCTCCTAGGGTCTTGTAGACGCGGTGTCCTTGAACAATCCCCCATTTATGTAGGCGACAATATACATTCACACAATACTCGCCCTAGTCGAGTTAAGACCTCATGGTTGTGTCCGTGAATCATTAAAAGCATCATGGTTAATTTGGATTTCCTCAAAATCCTTAACCTCAACATGCTTAACCTTTCCTTCATGTCACTGATTGGAATGGACTAGGAAGTATACAACTCCCTTTATTGATTTTGGGGCACCCCCCACAGTGACTCCCTTTGGGTTTATGATTAAGTTTGCCTATTGAACCTAGATCTTGGGATCTCCAGTCAACTAGGTTAGGTTTCCCTCATATTCCCTTCATCTATGGGCTTTAGTCCCATTCCTCTTGACAACCTATACACCTTATCTGTGCTTAAGCCTTTTGTTAACGGGTCCGCAATGTTCTCATTTGACCTCACATAGTCAACTGAGATAACACCCGTTGAGATAAGTTGTCGTACCGTGTTGTGTCTACGTCAAATGTGCCTTGATCTGCCATTGTACATCATGTTTTGTGCTCTAGCAAGAGCAGACTGATTGTCACAATGTATGCAGATCGCCGTCAACGGCTTTGGCCACCTTGGAATATCTTCCACAAATTGACGTAGCCACTCCGCCTCTTCCCCGCTTTTATCTAAAGCGACGAATTCGGATTCCATCGTGGATCTCGCTATAACCGTTTGCTTGGAAGACTTCCAAGCTATAGCTGCGCCAGCAAGTGTAAACACGTAACCACTTGTCGATCTATGATCTTTTATATCCGATATCCAGTTCGCATCAGTGAATCCTTCGATCACTGCTGGATCACGGGTATAATGCAATCCATAGTCTCTCGTGTATCTTATGTATCTAAGCACCCTCGTGATAGCTTTCCAATGATCCTCGCTCGGATTACTGGTGTATCTACTTAGCCTGCTCACAGCGTACGCTAAGTCGGGTCTAGTACATGTCATTAGATACATGAGACTACCAATGATCCTTGAGTATTCTAACTGAGAAACACTCTCGCCTCTATTCTTCCTTAGGCGTTGGGTATTATCAATTGGACTTCGAGCTATACTCGTATCGTCGGAATTGAATTTCCCAAGGATCTTATCCACATAGTGAGATTGACTCAACACAAGACCATTTTGGGTTCTAGTGATTTTAACTCCAAGAATCACATCCGCGAGACCCATGTCTTTCATGTCAAACCTCGCTTTCAACATGTCTTTCGTTGAGTTGATCATTTTATCATCACTCCCAATGATAAGCATATCATCTACATAAAGACATAGAATCACATAACCTCTTGGTGTGTCTTTAAAATAAACACACTTGTCGCACTCATTTATTTTGAAACCATTGTCAATCATGACATGATCAAACTTTTGGTGCCATTGTTTTGGAGCTTGCTTCAAGCCATACAAAGATTTGACCAATTTACATACTTTACCCGTGTTTCCAGGGGCGGAAAAACCCTCAGGTTGTTCCATGTAAATTTCTTCTTCTAAATCGCCATTTAGAAATGCGGTCTTTACATCCATTTGGTGAACTTCCAAATTTCTTAAGGCCGCAATTGCAAGAACCAATCGTATAGAGGTTATTCGCGTTACAGGCGAGTAAGTATCAATATAATCTAGACCCTCCTTTTGTCTAAATCCTTTGATCACTAACCTTGCCTTGTATTTATCAATACTTCCATCGGCTTTCATCTTCCTTTTGAATATCCAACGATATCCAAGTGGTTTACAACCAGGTGGAAGATCTACTAACTCCCAAGTATGATTTTGCAATATAGAATCAATTTCATTCTTAATTGCTTCTTGCCATTGAGGTCCTTCCGCGGAGGTAACCACTTCGCGGTAGGTATTGGGCTCACCCTCAACCATATAGCTCATGAAGTCTGGACCAAAGGATTTTTCAACCCTTTGTCGTTTACTTCGTCTAAGCTCACCCTCCTCGACCTCAGGTCGTTCATGTCTTTCATCTATCCTCGTAGATGAACTTGGTCCTGCTTCATCTAACCATGTAGACGAACTTGGACCTGCTTCATCAACCGCTCTTGATGAAGACGCATGTGTTTGTCCTAACATAGGAAACACATTCTCAAAATATGAGACGATATTAGGATTTGCCTCCATGATAGTGTGTTTGTGGACATCAGGATTCTTGGACTCATGTACAAGAAAACGATGCGCACTACTTTGATGTGCATATCCAATGAAAATGCAATCAACAGTTTTGGGTCCTATCCTAAGAGCCTTAGGAGGTGGTACAATCACCTTAGCTAGGCACCCCCACACTTTCAAGTATTTATACGAAGGCTTCCTTTTTCTCCATAACTCATATGGAGTTTCATCCTTATTTTTCAAAGGTATCTTGTTCAAAAGATAGTTTGCTGAGAGAATGGCGTCCCCCCACATTTCTCGGTTCACTCCCGAGCTTATCAACATGGCGTTCATCATCTCTTTCAATGTGCGGTTCTTACGTTCTGCAACGCCATTTGATTGTGGAGAATAAGGTGGTGTACACTCATGTACAATGCCACTTTTTGCGCATAAATCCGCAAAAGGTGCAACATATTCACCTCCTCGATCGCTTCTCAAAGCTTTTATCTTCTTTTTAAGTTGATTCTCAACTTCGTTTTTGTACAAGATAAACTTATCTATTGCTTCGTCTTTACTCTTAAGTAAATACACGTAGCAATATTTCGTACAATCATCAATAAACGTGATGAAGTACTTATTTCCTCCACGCGTGGGAACCGCTTTTAAATCACACACATCGGTATGAATTAAATCAAGGGGTTCGGTTATTCGTTCAACCGATTTAAACGATGATCTCGTAAGTTTGGATTCAACACATGTCTCGCATTTGTGATTGGACTCGATATGGAATGTTGGTATCAAGTTTAATTTAATTAAACGTCGTAATGAATTAAAATTTACATGTCCTAGTCTACCATGCCAAACATTAGAAGACTCAACCATGTAAGTAGAAGTAGAAATTTCATTCATTTTCTTGTTTTGGTTTACAACCATTACGTTCATTTTAAACATACCATTAAGGGCATAGCCCTTTCCAACAAACATTCCACGTCTAGACAAGACAAAATTGTCCGATTCAAACACTAGACGAAATCCAAACTTGTTGAGCATCCATCCCGACACGAGATTCTTCCGTATCTCTGGGACATAAAGCACATTTGTCAAGGTAAGCTCCTTGCCCGAAGTCATCTTCAAGACGACCGTGCCTTCCCCCTTGATGCTTGCGGTAGCTTTATTCCCCATATAAAGCTTTTCTTCACCCGAAGCTTCCTTGAATGTAGAGAAAAGAGCCTTGTCTCCACAAACATGGCGGGTTGCACCCGTATCAACGAACCATCCTTTTGGGTTTTCACCCATTGCGTTGACTTCTTCAATCATAGCCGCTTCCTCGGTTATCATTGCGATTAGAGGCATACCATCCTCATCAACCATGTGCGCACGCTCACGCTTAGGTTTCTTGCATTGGTTAGCACGCTGCCCCGTCTCGTTACAATTGTAACAAGTACCTTGGAAAAGCGCATGCTTCTTTTTCACAGCCCCCTTTTTCGGTCCAAGGTTGTTAACCTTTGCTTTCCCTTTGTTGTCCTTTTTACCCTTGGCTTTCTTGCCCTTTGAGGACTCCCCAACTTCCACCATGTTTGCTTTAGCCGAAGCTTGCAAAATGGTGCCTTTTTGGGCCACCCTGTTTTCTTCTTCTATACGAAGACGAAGAACAAGATCCTCGACTGACATTTCCTTTCGCTTCTGTTTAAGATAATTCTTAAAATCCAACCAAGCAGGAGGTAATTTCTCGATCATGGCTGTCACTTGAAAAGTTTCGCTAAGTACCATACCCTCAGCATGGATGTCATTTAGTATAATTTGCAACTCTTGGACTTGGTTCATAACAGACTTGTTATCAACCATTTTAAAGTCCAAGAAACGGGCGACAACAAATTTCTTTGTTCCCGCATCCTCCGTTTTGTACTTTTTCTCCAAAGACTCCCATAATTCTTTGGAAGTCTTGATATTATAGTACACATTATACAATGCATCCGAGAGACCGTTGAGAACATAGCCTCGACATATAAAGTCCGAGTGCTTCCACGCCTCTACCGCGCTCAGAGCCTGAGCATCGGTCTCCCCTTCCGCAGGTTGGGGAACGGTCTCCGTCAAGAACCTCGCAAGGTTCATGGTGGTCAAGTAGAAGAACATCTTCTGTTGCCACCTCTTGAAGTGGAGACCCGAGAACTTCTCGGGTCGTTCAGTATGATTCGCCACTGTGGACGCTCCCACAGTGTTGGCAGGGGTACCGACAACGACGTTGACGTTGGTATTTTCAGTCGACATTCTGAAAAATTCCACAAAACCAAGTTAATAAAATAATAAATGTGCTAATTTATTATTTATCCAATATAAAGAGTTTTTGAAACCACCGCGCAGCTTCTAAGTCCAACTTTGAAGACTACAACAGTAGGTTTTTAGAACTCAGCGACAGAAGGAGTAGAAACAGAGTTCTGTTTTGACAAAGTCGCTACTTTGAATCAAAACAGAGAAAAACATTTTAAAACACAACCTGCTGTGAGAAAAAAAAAATTGAAATCACAGCAGAGAAGTTTGTGATTCTACACGAACGGTGTTTTAAAATTTGTTTTAAGATTGTAGGAATCCGTTCGTGTAAAATAAATAAAACTTTTATTAACTTGAATTACAGAAACAAAAACAGAATTACAACTGAAAGAAAAATACAAATACAACTGAAAAAGGAAATACACGAACAGAAAACCGAACAGAAACACTGTTCTTTGGCTGAGGATCGTGTTAGACACGGGTCCCTTAAAACAAATTTCGTGTCTCCCAGGAGAACACGTTTGTTTCCAGGATACAACAGCCTCAAGCAGTTGCACTGCCGGTCTTGACTCTAACCCGAAGGTGTACCTCGAAAGCTTGAAGGAAAGTGAAGAATTCTGTAGTGAGAAGATTGTAGAGAGAGCTTGTGTTATTCGGTGTCTAATCTGGTGAAAGGAGCCTCCTATTTATACACCAGGTTGAACTCGAAACTGAAAATAAATTAAATGGGAGAATTAAACTGCATTAGACGTCTTTAATGCACTTTAATTCGTCACTTAATTCTCAGTCAAACGCATTAACTTTGTCAGTTTCGAATGCTGAAAACGTAACTGCACAGCATTAACTGCTGTTGGAAGCTTCTGCGCGCGCGTGCGCGCAAGTCACACTGGTGCGCGCGCGTGCGCGCAAGTCACACTGGTGCGCGCGCGCCCAGGTCTGCACGTTCCATGCGCGGTGCGTCCGTTTGGCTCACTGCCATGCGCGCGTGCGCCATACTCACTCAGGTCCATGCGCGCGTGTGCCACGTCACCTGTGAGCCTCTACGAGCACGCCACACAGTCGCGCCGTTTTGGCTCACTTTGGTGCGCCGCGCACGTCACATCAGGCCATGCACCATGCGCTAGTGCGCGCCATGTGTACCCCGCGCTCATGATTGCCACGTCATGCGCCATCGCGCGCGGACCCACCAGGGTCATGCGCATGCATGCCACATCACCAACCACTTGGTCCTTGCAACCCTTGTGCTTCCACCACGCGCACGTGGTCAAAAATACAAAGGCGGCTCTCAAGCGGCTCGCGGCGATGCGAGCGTGCGAAGTGCGCCATCAAAGCGCCACATTGCGCCTCATCGCCCACGCCACGCGCGCGTGTGCGAGTGCGAGTTAGGGTGCTCCGCACCCTTCGCGAGTACACTAGTGAGTGCTTCCATGAAACAATAAGGATGGAGAGTTCCCACTTAAATACCCCTTTAAGTTCCATCTCTCATCCGATGTGGGACAAGGTGCCACTTTCCCACTTTTTTCAGCATTTAAGTTTCAAACACCAAACTTTGAGCATCGATATCTCATTCATCTTAGCTCCGTTTTGGACGTGGTTTAGTTCGTTGCGAAGCCCTTCCGACATAGAACACAAACCCACAAATAAATATATAAAACCCGCTCATTTTATTATATTTATTTCTAGTCCAAACTAGGAAAAAGTCATTTTCCTATATTTGTGAAAAATGCTATTTTCACAAAATTTCCAACAATGGGTTCGAATTTGTTGATTGAAATTAATGGTTTCACGGTTAGATGACAAGATCATAGCTCCAAAAAGGTCGGGAAGCTAGGAGTCAGGACTCCTTCAATTGCTCGAGGTCACCAAACTAAACGGGATAACGATTCCGTTATTGACGACGAAGGCTCGGGATGGTGGAGCGAGTCCGACACTAAACCAACAGTAAGAACTACCCGCAACCAGGAAAAAGTGGAATCTAAATTTCATTTTAAAAAGTCTTTTGTTTGCATAATTTGTTTGTATTAGAATCTAAAATTCATTTGTGGTTTGAGTAATGGAATTGAAAGGTATTCACTTAATGCCTTAATGGTGAGTTTTGTTTGCGATTTGTTCCGCCGACGCAACGCGCAGCGGACAAAAATCTAGTTAGATTCCAAAGAACAACATGTTTACATTTTAACCAATAACTAAATTATCTTATGAGAAAACTACACTTAATTTCTTTCAAAAGTTTTCCTAACATTAAAAAAAAATGTCTGGATTGTTCCAGTGGTTTGTCTATTTTTCACTTTTAGTCCCTAACTTTCTAAAATTACAGTTATAGTCTCTAACTTTTTCAATTCCGTTCCCGAATAGTCCCTTGCGCAAATGTGAGTTAGTTTTTGGTGTTAGGTGGGTGCGAAATGACTAAAATACCCTTAGTAATAAAAAATGTTATTAATTATCCATTTAAATATATAATTAAAAGGAAAGATATTTGGGTTGGAGCGGTACCTCTTCAGGATCCGTGGCCTGTTTTGTTTCGTTCTGACTTGAAGAAAAATGATAACGTTCGTGACCGGTTTAACTCGGAAGGTGATATAGCGGTTCTAAATACGGATTGGGTTATGGATTTGACTTCTGTGGAAGGGATTTCGGAAGCCCATGATGCTGGTATGTTACTGCATCAGATTAAGTTTTCTGGGAATAAGGACACTTGGGTGTGGGATCCAGATAAAAACGGGGCGTTTTCTGTGGCTGCTGTGAAAAAATGGCTTCGGGGCGGGAGGTTAACGCATGGTATTTCAGTGATGAAATGGGAGAAGTGGCTCCCTATAAAAGTTAATTTTTTTGTTTGGAGATTGAGGTTAGATAGAATACCAACGCGCAGCGCCTTGTTAAGAAAAAATATAAGCATGCCGAGTTGTGTATGTCCTTTGTGTGAGACTGGTATTGAAACGGCTCAGCATCTTCTGGCTGAGTGTATTTTCGCTGCAGAAGTTTGGAGTAGGGTTCACAGGTGGTGCAGAATTGTTCCTAATTATAATAACTCCATTCTCGATTTGCTGAATCTGAAGGATGTTTCGCTGAAGTCCAAATGGGAGCAGAAGTTGATTAGAGGTGTTTTCATGATTACTTGTTGGGTGCTTTGGAAGGAACGGAACAACAAAGTTTTCAATAGTTCGAAACCTCGGGTTGTTGAGGTAGTGGCGTCAGTGAAGGCTTTTTCTTTCTTTTGGTTTAAGCATAGAACTAGATTTAAAGATGTGGTTTGGAACGATTGGGTTAACTACCCGATGTATTGTTTGTAAGGTTTTCTTGGCGGTCCTTTGTTTGAGGACTTGCCGGTGTTGATATGAAATTTTATTTCCAAAAAAAAAAAAAATTAAAATAAAACACATATCCTTCTCCCTTCTCTCTTCCAACCACCAACTCCCCACCCGCAACTTCTGCGCCACCATCATCACCCACACCCAAAACCCAAAAAATAAAAAAATGCTTGAAAACAAACCCAAGAACAACTCCCTCTTTTATCCCAAAACCCATAACCCCCCCCACACACACTCTCTCTCCCTCCCTCAAGAACAACTCCCTCTCTGCTCAAGAACAACTCACCACCGGCGAGTTTCTGTTCAGGGATGGCGGTGGTTTCGTTGCCAAGAACACCACCTCCGACTTGATGGAATCGAACCATGATACCCACCTAATCACCCACGTTGAATTTGAAGCGTAGTATCCATCTTCTTCCTCTGCATTTGTTGGCCACCCAACACCACCGTGAACCACCCACATGCTGACATCAGAAAACTGTTGTAAACCATCACAAACGGCCACCAAGCATCCCACACCCCTGGTCACCATTCCACCCCGACAACCCCCCTTTATCCCAGCACCACCACTGTATCAGTGTTCACGAGATCAGGGAATCGATATTCATAAGTCAACAAGTCAACGAGATCCGGCGGTTGAGGCGAATTCGATGTACAATACGATTTTTTGATCTTTTTTTGCGCCATTTTGGGTTCACGATCTTCTTAAATTCACAACGGGTCTGCTTAACGAGTTCACTGATCTTCAGAAATTTTGCGGTAGTTCTTTGTTCTGTCAATGATTTCATTTATTAGGGTTAAGGTTTTTGTTGATGGTGGGGTAGAAGTGGGTAATGTTTGGTTGTAGGGAGATGTTGTGCGGTGGTGGTGAAAGGTGGAGATCATGGTGGAGACGGTGAGGGTGGAGACGGTGGTTGGAGGTTGCGGAGGGTGTAGGCAGTGGTTGAGGGTGGAGGTGGGGGTAATGAGGCCGCCGACCTTTTTAGGTTTTTAATAAAAAAAATGGGCCTGCCCGAATGATTTATATTAACTCTTTTTGTTTTAATTGTTAATTTTTTAATAATAAGGGTATTTTTATAATTTCACACCTACTTAACACCAAAACTAACCCCATCCGCGCCAGGAACTATCCGGGAATGAAATTGCAAAAGTTAGAGACTATAGCTGTAATTTTAGAAAGTTGGGGATTAAAGGTGAAAAATAAGTAAACCACAATGATTATCCAAACATTTTTCTCTTAAAAACATTCAAGGGTAAATTACACTTTTCGTCCTTTATGTTTGTATCAGGTTGCAATGGATAACATTTAACTTCAATAATTACAGTCACCATTCTTTATTTGGAAATGGCATTACACCTTTCGTGCTTTAGCACTAACCAAGTTAAAATTTTAAGTTATGTCTATCCACTTAAGGGTATTCTGGTCATTTCATATTTTTATTTAAAATGTTCATTAATAAATAAACATCATCATCCCTAATTCATCCTAACCCTAAATCTCTCATCTTCATCTCTCACCAACCAACCTCTACCACCACCACTTTCTGATGAAGATGCTGGAGATGAACAAATGAAACATCCGATTGGGTCAGATTTGCTGGAGATGCTGTTGAATTGAAGTTATCATCGGTCTGTTTCTCATTCGAAACTCCCACCCACGACTCAATTCTTTTCCTCAACAACTTCTTTATGATCAATGACTTTCGACCTCCATGATTATCTGATAAACCCGTTTTTGGGAAAGACAAGACGCAAACTTTTGTGCCATTGGTATCAATATAAACATCACCTTCATTATCAGCAACCACAGGGTTGACTTTAGTCAACCTTGGCTCTTCTTCTTCCTCTTGAAATTGGCATTCTTGAGCAGGAAAACTCGAATTTGTAGCCCAACTGGTACCGTTTCTTCTATCGAGTTCCTCAACTGTACAATGTGAAGCTTTTTTGTAGATATCCAACATTAACCTCATTCTCCTGTGATTCGATTAGCAATGTTGCAGTTAAATGATCAATTTGTGCATTGGCGGCCTCTTTCATTGTGTTAAATTCATCTTGTAGCTTAATTAATTGATCTTTCACAAGACTAAACGATTCTAACAGCCAACTAACTTGAGATTCCAAGTTAGGAAGCTGTGCAACTTCTGGTAAACTTAAAGAAAGAATTTCTGCACACTTTGCAAGGACCATGTCCCGTTGCATAAGAGCTTCTTGCAACGAGTTAGCAAAAGTTTCAGTTTGAGTCATTTCAGTTGTTGAGAGATGAAGAGAAGAGATTTAGGGTTAGGGTGAATTGGGGAAGATGATGTTTATTTATTAATAAACATTTTAAATAAAAATATAAAATGACCAGAATACCCTTAAGTGGATAGATGTAACTAAAATTTTTAACTTAGTGCTAAATGACGAAAGATGTAATGCGTTTTCCAAATAAATGATGGTGACTATAATTATTAAAGTTAAAGACTATCCATTACAACCTGCTATAAACATAAAGGACGAAAAGTGTAATTTACCCAACATTCAAACTTGTAACAATTTTAATCACTTAAAACTTCTGTTCAAACTCGTAACAATTTTAATCACTTAAAAAAACTCTTGCAACACAAAAATGCACTTAACTTACCATATTACCCTTACCTTGGAAAACACGCTTTGCTTACCGTAATAAAACTCTGATCACTTTAATTACTCCGAATCTTTACGAATAACCAAATTCAAATACAAAGAAACTCTAGGGACCATTCCGCAAATCTTCAAACCCTTTATATTCACGCTGACCGAAGCATATCATCCGTATAATTAACTTTAGAGTTAAATGTTATTTTAGTCCCTGTGGTTTGGGCCATTTTACCAGTTTAGTCCAAAGGTTTCATTTTTAACCTGTGGGTCTAAAAATGTTTCACAGTTGCCATTTTAGTCCACTGGGTTAACTTCATCCATTTTTTATGTTAACGATAAGGCTAATTTGGTCATTTTGTATGTAATTATGTTAACTAAAAGGACAATTCAGCCATATAAAATGACCGAATTGGCCTTCTCGTTAACAGAAAAAACGGATGAAGTTAACCCAGTGGACTAAAATGGCAACTGTGAAACCTTTTTGGACCCACAGGTTAAAAATGAAACCTTCGGACTAAACTGACAAAATAGCCCAAACCACAGGGACTAAAATGACATTTAACTCTTAACTTTACGCAACTCGAACAAACAAATAAACAATTCGTAATTCTTTTTATCTCCCCCAAACCTCTACATATTATTATTTCTCTGCTCTTTCGGTTATCTGTTACACCCAATTTCAATTCGTTAAATCCTTTCATTTGCCCTAATTCTTCTTCTTCAATCCCGTGGTTTTTGCTGATTCATTCTCCAATTAGGGTTTATTTTCATCTGTTCGCGTCCTCTGTTCAATCGATTTGCTGAATTTTTACGGCGAATTTGATTAATTAGTCCTCAATTTCATCGAATTGGTTCCAGATTATCGATTGTTCATCGATTTTTTTCATCACAGTTATCGAATCAGTCGTTAATTTGATCAATTTGCAGCGGTTGCGACGTTTTCGGTTCGTTCTGTTTTTGTTTATGAATCTAGGTTAAATTGGACTGAAATTAGGGTTTCTGTTGAGGTTTTTGGAATGAATTTAGGGTTGTTTGTTGATGAATTTTGGAATTATTGAAGATTTAGTGAAGGTTTACGAATCTAGATAGGTTTACGTTAAATTGTAGTGGAATTAGGGTTCCTGATGAATGAATTTTGCGATTGATGATGATTAAACAGATGGTGAAATCAGAACGGGTGAAAGTGAAACGGTGTAAGTTAGAGGAGGATAATGGAGCTTGTTTTATTGAGTATGATGATAATGTTGTTAATGCTTGGTGTTCGTCTGCGAATTTGAAGTCGAATTCGTGTTCGGTTCATCGGGTTAAGTCTTCTCGAGGGCGTGTTTCGGTGTGTCCTTCGCGGTTCAATGATTCGGTTGTTGGTTTGTGGAAGAAGGAGGGTGGTAATGATAATGAGGGTTTGAATAAGCGGAAAAACCCGTTTTTTGACGGGGAGTTGGTTTCGAAGAAACAGACTGTGGAAGTGGATGTATGTTTTGTAGATGCTCCAGTTTCGGTTGATTACAATGTGTTTAATAATAGTAATAAGGGGATCAAGAATAACTTTAAGATATACCAAGCGAACGATTTGTTTGGACCGCAGGATTTTGTTGCAGGTGATATTGTTTGGGCGAAATGCTCGAACCGGTTTCCTGCTTGGCCTGCTGTTGTGATTGATCCTAAACATGAAGCTCCTGCTTCTGTACAGAAAGCTTTTGTTCCCAACACTGCTTGTGTCATGTTTTACGGGTATTCAAGAAAAGGAACACGGGTATTCTTTCTTTCGGTTTTGCCTTCGGTTTCTTGTCTAATGGCGTTTCGGATTCTTTATTAACTTTGATTGTTGTTCAGGATTATGCATGGGTGAAGGGTGGAATGATTTTTCCATTTTTGCAGTATATGGAAAGGTATGTGCTTTAATGATTGTTGTATTTTTTTTTCTACTTTAATAGAGTTGTGATTTTTCATGTTTAGAGTTATGTTTTCAAGGTGACAATAATGGTTTACTCTATTTTTTTTTTTTTCAAAAAAATAGATTTGAGGGACAGACTCATTTATTTGGTTGCAAACGAGATGATTTACGTAAGGCAATAGAAGAGGCGTACAGTATAGAAAACGAGCATTTGAATTCTGGATATAGAGATAGGCAAGAACGTTCAAGCGAATCGGATCTGGTTGAGATCAATGTGGGACCTGCTACAGATCTTGATCATGAATATTTCAATCGTAAGAAGGTAATTTGTTGCAGTCATGTTTTCATAACTTCATCTTTGAACAATGAGTGGATTCTGATATTTTTCTGGGCATCTTCGTTTTTTCAGATGTACTGTGATGGTTGTAATCTTTGGGTACATGCTGAATGCAATGAAATTTCAAGCAATCACTTCACGGTATCACCACATTTCCTATTAATTTTATTGATTCATGACTTTTAATAGTTTAACTCAATTGATTATATTGATTTAAGGATCCGGAAAACAATGAATATTGCTGCCCAGAATGCAAGGGTCAGTTTTCATTTGACCAATCGGTTGTAGACGAAAGTCAATCTAAAGTCAGCAGTTGTACAGAAAGCAATGACCAGAGTACACTTCCTGACAAAATAGCTGTCGTCTGTACGGACGTTGAAGGCATTTACTATCCAAATCTTCATCTGTAAGATCACAGTTCTCGATTTTAATATAATGCTTTGATTGTTTAATTGACTCTAATTTTTGTTTTATTTTGTAACAGAATTCAGTGTAAGTGTGGTTCATGTGGGACCAGGAAGCAAACTCCATCCGAATGGGAACGACATACTGGTTCTAGAGCAAAAAAGTGGAAAGTCAGCATTAAAGTCAAAGATTCGATGTTACCGCTAGAAAAATTGGTTTGTTTTTCGTCTCATCTACTTTGATTAAAGTATGTTATATCCGTTATTATTATTACACTTTTTAACATTTAACATTTCAGCTTGCAGATTATAACATTGATTATTACGCTAAGGCTGTTTCGAATCAATTAGATGAACAACAACTGTTTTCGTTTATTCAAGGTATTCATATTCTTTATGCTATACTTCACGGGTTTACATTCTTTGATGGTATACAAATGCTATTTGTTTTTGAAACCGTAGAGAAGTATGAACCTGTTTATGCAAAGTGGACAACCGAACGATGTGCAATTTGTAGATGGGATGAAGACTATGATGTTAACAAAATCATTATCTGCAACAGGTCCGTTTATAAGTTTATTCTTTCCAGTATGTAATGCAACAATATGTAAACAGTTTACTTATTAATATAAGTTCGTTCTCATCAGATGTCAAATCGCTGTTCATCAAGAATGCTATGGAGTTAGAGATATGAATGATTTCACATCTTGGGTTTGTCGGGTGTGTGAAACACCCGAGGTTGAGCGAGAATGCTGCCTTTGCCCTGTAAAAGGTTAAAATTGTCATTTCACACTTTTGGAATTATAGGTTTTATTTTTTTCTTCAGTTTTCTGTATCATGGTTCTTCTACAGGTGGTGCATTGAAGCCGACTAACATTGATACGCTGTGGGTTCATGTAATATGTGCGTGGTTTCGACCGGAGGTTGCTTTTCTAAGCGGTGAAAAGATGGAACCTGCAGTTGGGCTTTTACGGATTCCACCCGATTCATTTGTGAAGGTAAAAACAAAAAACGATCTCACTGAAGTGTCGACTAAAGTCGTAATTTGATAATTTATCGTGTTTTTTGTGGGTTAATTGTAGAGATGTGTAATTTGCAAACAAGTTCATGGTTCTTGCATACAATGTTGCAAATGTGCCACATGTTTTCACGCCATGTGTGCTTCACGGGCTGGCTACTGTGTCGAGGTAATCTTTTTTTTTTCATTTTGCTTGAAAATAAGTATGAAAAATGTTCTTTTTTTTTCAGATTTAACAATAACTTGATGATATTAAAGTAGTAAAATGATCTTTCAGTTGCATTCGTCTGAGAAAGGTGGGACACATCAAACCAAATGGTCAACATACTGTGCAATGCACAGGTAATGCTACGAAATTTATGATTTATAACCAAGTAAAATGCCATTTCTGGTCTTGAGGTTTGGCCAGTTTTGCGACTTCCGTCCAAAGGTTTGAAATCTTGGCATTTTCAGGCTCGTTAACTCCATCCATCTTTGTTTGTTAAGTCAAGAGTATTTATGTTTTTTGGTTAACTTAAAGGGTAATTTAGTCTTTTTACTTTATGTAAAAAGACCGAATACCCCTGAATTGTCATTTAAGTTAACAAAAAAGACAGAAACACTCTTGACTAAACGGAGAAAAATGGATGGAGTTAACTAGCCGGATGAAAATGGCAAGATTTCAAATCCAGATGCGGAAAAACAAACCTTTATACGAAAGTCGCAAAACTGGCCAAACCTTAGGGACGAAAATGGCATTTTACTCTATTTCTAATCTTGGGCAATTTCGGGGATGAATTATTAAACCATGATTCTTTCGATACCGATGCAGAACCCCTGCAGATAACGGTATCGTGATTAGGACTTCTTCAGAGGTGTTTTGCGCAAAAGGATTACTTGTAAACCAGAATCAAAAACAGAGTTTTAGGGGTTCAAGACTCGTGCAATGCACAGGTTTGGCTTCATCAACAGTCGAGAATGATGAGTTTGAGCCACAGTCAGCTGCCAGGTGTCGCATTTTTAGAAGAAAAACTTCAAAGGTGTGTTCTTTAGTTTTTCCATTAAATTAGTTACAAATCAATAAAATCATATCCATTTTCTTTCTCACACGTATACTTTTTGTTTTTTGTTTTTTTTTAATTTCCAGAATGACGTGAAAGAAGCATTATTCCACCGGCTAATGGGCCCGACCCAGCATTCGGTAGACCATATAGATTGTTTAACCTCTCACAATGTAAACTAGTATTCTTTTTAATATTTTTTAACCTTAAAACATGTTCTAGTCTTAATTCCATATATCTTTTACAGGAAATCCAGGATCTGAATACTTGTTCTACCTTCAAGGAACGACTTAATGCTCTACAGGTATAGCTTACTTTTGGTTCATACTTCATATTAATATGTGTGCCTGTGCATCATTCTTACCATGTATGTCTAAATTCAGAGGATAGAAAAACGTCGGATTTGTTTCGGTAAATCTGGTATACATGGATGGGGCCTCTTTGCTCGCCGGAAGATTCTAGAAGGAGAAATGGTATTTTTTTTTCTTACCCGAACATTCTACAGTTGTGTTTGTATTAATTTTATTTATTCTGCAGGTTCTTGAATACCGCGGTGAGCAGGTTAGACGTAGCATTGCAGATTTGAGGGAGGTACAATATAGGTCACAAGGGAAAGATTGTTATGTGAGTTAATTTTTAGTTATGATAACTAATGCTTATTAATTATTTTAGTTTTTATTGTGCATAATCTATAGTCTTGTTCTGCAGCTCTTTAAAATTAGTGAGGATATTGTAATCGATGCTACGGATAAGGGTAATATGGCCCGTTTAATCAATCATTCGGTAAATTCCCTATTTTGTTTGATAAGTGCAATGTTTGACTTTCTACACAGTTTTGAGTGTGTTTGACTTGTCAAATTTGTTGACTCTCTGTGCAGTGCATGCCCAATTGCTATGCTAGGATTTTGAGTATGGGCGAAAATGAGAGTCGGATTGTTCTTATAGCTAAAACCAATGTTGCCGCTGGCGACGAATTGACGTATGCCTTTCACATGCTCTAACTTAAGATATCCACTGTCTCTAATTTATTTTCGTTGAAAAAGGAAAACGAAATATATGAATTAATGGGTTTGTTAGAATGGGAAGTTTTTATATGATCTCTTATTTATGGTGACAGGTATGATTACAAATTTGATCAAGATGAGCCGGATGAAGTTAAAGTCCCCTGTTTATGTAGAGCCACCAATTGTCGGAATTTTTTGTGAACGCACACCAGAATACTTGCTTTTGTTTGTTGATTTTTTCATATCAAGTTATAGCATGTAAGTCTGCGGTTTTTAGGCAGATGAATGTCCGAATATTCTTTTTTACTAAAAAGGTTTATACAAGGCTACTTTAGTTCTTTAGATATGATGGGTTTTTTTTTGCGACTGAATCAAGTTAGCAGGTAGTGTTCTTGCCAGTTACTCGGAAACATGGGTGCAATAGTGCATTAAACTCTCTACAACGGTGAGTCTGACTATAATGATGCGTCACCGGTATCTCAACACCACTTGTAATTTGATTTGACTAGCGATATACCCTCGGCCCTATAGTACACTGGTCGCGTTAAAGATTCTTCACACTTTGCATGCATAATATACGCGTGAAGTGTCATTCATAATCATATGAACCATTTAAACATTGTTAGACCAAATTACATTACATATTTTTAATGTTTGTTACACATTATCGTCCTTTTGATATATTAACGTTAAAATGTATCCGTTCAATCAAGTGATGTAGTTAAAAAAGAAAGATAGCTTTGAAAACAAACTGAATCTTATTAGAGATTCTGATGCAGGTAATCAAATCCATCGATATAGCAGTGATTGTTAATTCTAGTTCCATCGCAACTCCCCTCATCTCTCACCCCAAATTCATGAACCCCCTAATCGAAGGTTTTCTTCAGATTCGAAGCCATTGATTCATACGCTTATGTGACTTGATTTAGCGAGTGGGTGAGTAGGAAGGAAACTAAACAAACGGAAATCAAATCAAATCGTAACACCCATCACCGGCCGTATTTGTCATTCGATACAGTTAACATATACATATACATTTACATTTATTGTCCATCCATAAAAGGGCGAAACGTGTGACAAACATTAAACGTAAAGGATGGTCCATATAATTCATAAAGATTAAAGGTGAAGCAATGTTGCAACTAACATTATAAAAGCTGTTAGGTTTCATGAAAATACGAGTTTTATAATGTTATAACTAATGTTATGGTATACAATATTGTTTTATAGCAAGTTCATTGAACTTATGTAGAGATAAATAAATGATAATATTGATGCATACATAAAAGTATGGGCGAATTGAGAATATGTCTATATGGTGCATGGTTAAATGAAATGACTCCACAATTTTTTTTAATGTAACAAATATTGGCATTTTCAACTTACCCAGAGAGTTTGAACGCCAACACCTATGAAAAAATTCACCGCCCCTGTGCCATGATGTTTTCTAATAAACTTTTAGCCCTTGAAAATTATATCATGTTTTCTAATAAACTTTTAGCCCTTGAAAATTATATCAGGAACCCAATTTTGTCGAAAATAAATGCTATTTTTTTTAAATCACCATAATAACTAGCGTTTTTTTATCTTTAATATGAGTATGCTATTGCTATATAAAAAAAAATAAAAAAATTTTTACATTTTTAGCTAGGTTTTCTATGCATTGTATTAAAGGTTTTCTTCATTGTGTTTTTCAGCTAACTTTGGGTCATTATGTTTTTACTAGGGTTTCTATACATTGTGTTATTATCAGAACATATAACACAATGTTAATTTGGATTCTGTCCATTATGTTTTTATAATCAAAATCTGTGAGAAGCATACGCATATTGATTTTATTTCTTTTAGACAAAACTACCATTCTCACTTGATTCCTCATCAGACACTTGTCACTCTATGATACTCTTCTCATTTATTTTAGCCTTTATAGAATAAGTTAAAAAAATAACAATAAGTTTTAAATCCTTTTACCAATGATCCATTTACCTTACCTTAAAATTCCAGGGTGAAAACATAAAAACTTACAACCCTCCAAGTTCGACCAAACCTAGCACCACATGACACCACACTCGAGTTCTAACTAACCATACCTTGATTTCGGACCATGCAACCAACAACGGCCAGCCGCTCAATGGTCTTGACCATAAACATCCGGTTCTAGCCGGTACATCCATTCTAGCAAGGTAATTTTTTTTTGAGTTAATTGCCAAAATCGTCCCTGAGGTTTGGGCACATTTGCCATTTTCGTCCAAAATGACAGTTTGGTATTATTTAGCCCCCCACGTTTGCAACTTGTTGCCATTTTCATCCAAATCCCTAACCAAGTTACCCAAATGCCCAACCAGGTTACTTTTTACCCACTTTAGGGTATTTTTGAAATTTGAAAATGATAAGGGGGTAAATTGTAAAGTGGCCAATGCATACATACCTTATATACGAGTATTCAGTTGTTCACAGATCATTCACCTCCCCCACCACCACCCCCACCCCCACTGCACCACTACCGCCACCACACCACTACCGCCACCATCCCCACCACCGCACCTCCACCGCCCCCACTACACCGCCACCGCCACCGCCACCACCCCCACCGTACCACCCTGACTAGATCAACGAACTAGGGTTTAATTTTGGTAACTTAGGAGGTCTCCCACCTACACCATGAGTATTCCGGCAACACCAGGTGCAATCGCCGGCCTAGGTCCCTCGTCAATCCTCGAACTCAAGGCCCAATTATACAAGAGCCGATCTGGAATCCAAGCGGCTATGGAGTCACACTCGAGTCAGAACTGGTGGTGGTGGAAGCGATTGAGCGGCGGCCGAAAGCTTGTGGTGGTGATTGAGCGGCGGCGGCCGGAATATCGAAGTTCTGTGGGTGAAATCGAAGTTATGTGGGTGAAGTCGCCATAGTGGGTGAAATCGAAGTTCTGTGGGTTTTTGGAAGCCTGCCACCAGCTTTCGGTGTCGTCGGTTGTATTTTTGGGGCTTTTAAAGCACAAGTATAAATTTGCGTATATATAAATTTTTGGGGCTTTTTTATGTCTGTAAATGTAAATGGGGTTTTATGAAGGAATGTTATAAAAGACTGGATGATGATCGGGTTTGGATGTTGTTTCTGCGTATATATAAATTTGTGGCGATGATCGGTTGCAGCCGTGGCTGCATCTGAGCCTCTTTATTTTGCAAGACGATGATGATGATTATAAATCTGAGTCGGATGTTTATTTTTTCATTTTTTTTTTGTAAATTTGATGATGATGGTTGCTGGGTTTTATAGAAAGATAAACACTGGGTTTTATAAAGAAGGAAATAGGAATGTTATAAAAGAGTGAGATAAACACAAGTTACCCCCTTATAATTGAGAAATTTCAAAAACACCCCAACAGACGGTATAAAGTAACTTGGTTAGGGATTTGGATGAAAATGGCAAAAAGTTGCAAACGTGGGGGGCTAAATAATACCAAACTGTCATTTTGGACGAAAATGGCAAAAATGCCCAAACCTCAGGGACGATTTTGGCAATTAACTCTTTTTTTTTTCTAACTTCTACTTGAATTGTTGAACTTTGTTAGTTGAAACTTTTTGTACATCCATTCTAGCAAGGTATTTTTTCTAACTTCTACTTGAATTGTTGAACTTTGTTAGTTGGAACTTGTTAGTTGAATACTTGAACTTGTTTAGACCATTAGATTCTTCATGAGTTCACTTTTAGGTGATTTGAAGTTGATTGAATCTTTATTGAAACTTGTTAAGTAATATGAAGAGATTTCTTAAAAGAAAGTCATCAAATTTTGAATCTTCATCCAATACTTGTTAGGAAATTGAATTGTACGATATTTCATGAGGTCCGTCTGAACAAATACCAATCAACTCTTTATCACCCTGATAAAAAAAGATAAAATTAGATGAACATATATTTGATTAGAGGTCCATGTGAGCCAAAGGTTCATGATTTTACCACAACAAATGATTAGTGGTAAAGCAAGAAGTTGATCAATATGGAAGTTGGTTGATTTATATCCTTATCGAAGTGCTTGAATATTTATTGAAAATGCATGTGTGATTAATGCTAGCCAAAACAAGTGCATGGACTTCACTTGTGTTTGAAAACACTTCAATTTGTGTATTACCTTTGAGTCACACCTTTTTAGGGATTACAAATTATATTGTGTTTTAACTCTTCAAAAAAAAAAAAAATATATCAAGATATATTAAAATTGGAGGTATGATTCAAAAGAGTAGCTTGTGTCAGAATAAATTTTTCTTAAAAAGCACTCTTTTAAGTAAACTTTGCAAAAAAACAACACACTCGGAAAATAGATTTCTCTATATTGGAAAATAGATTTCTCTATATTATTAATATATACCATGTTAGAATCTTGTGTATTACAAAGTTTGAATTACTAAAACATGGTTTTAGTTATATAATTCTAAATAAATATATGTGATCATAAAAGGTAAAAGAGGAAAATGAGAATCACAACTCTTAAATTTAGAAAAATAGAAAAAATATAATGGTCAATTAAAATTCAATTATAAAAATGATAAAGTTTAAATAATGAAAACATGCGAGGTTGATGAAAACGAAATAAGGAATGTATTAAATGTGATATTGCAAATGAAACCGGGTAAATTTGAAATGAGTAAGGATTCGCGTGTAAGGTAAATGGGTATATGGTTTAAGAAAAAAATAAAATTTAAGGTTGCATAGAATTTTGGCATGCGTCACTTAAGATTTTTATTTATTAGGTATAAAAATAAAGATAGAAAAGAAATAGAGATACATATAGAGATAAAGAAGAGATAGAGATATCGATTATATAAAGATTTAATATGTATATTCGTATATTGTAGGAGTTAAAGATTAATATTTAACTTAAAATTAATGTAAATGATAAATGTGACTATGTGAGAGAGTGATTTTAGCAATGATACGTGACATTCTTTGTAATCATTTGTTATAATAGGTTTATTATTTTTGTTTATTATAATAGGGATATATAAGATCGATAATTATACCCTTTAAACATTATGTTATGCTTATAATTACAGTTTTTAGTTTGTTTTTTAAATTAAACTTCATTACACACGATACCAACCCAATTGAGTAAGAGGCAATACATACAAAACACCCCCGACCCAAACGGGCAAAGGGCAAAAAATTACAACATATACAAAGGGAATTTACACCATTCTTCCCAAATGAGAGACTTAAAAGAAGACCTATTTTTTAGCCAAACAAAGCTTCTAAACTTGACTTATCCTAAAACATCTTGCGGATTGTGTTTTTTGTTTTGAAAAACAAACTGGTTTCTTCCTTTCCAAATGCACCAACACGTGATTATAATAAGACCGTGAATGATCCTCTTCGCTTTCTTCCATATGTTTAAGAATTTGTGCACTTCCATAAGAACTTTAACGGTGAAGGTATATAAGGGAGGAATGTCACACCAAACGCTAAACCTCATCCAAACATTATTCACAAAAATGCAAGCCGTAAATAAACATTCCGTAGTTTTCTCTTGTTCCTCTCAGTATTCGCACAATACATATGGCATATTCATATTAACCCTAGTTGCTAATCTATCAAGGTTAGCCCTCCATGCTATGATGTTGCATTTGACTTCTCCTATTCGCACAGTGGCGAACATACAAAATATGCACCAACAGGTTCCCCCTTTGTCGTCACTGTCGAATCGTGTCTTTGAAAACTTAGAGTTGTGTTTTGATTATTCTGGAACTTCAATCAGGCATCTTGAAATCTTCAATAGATTCCCCCTTGATTGATGTTTCGGGTTTGCATTATCTTCGTTATGCACAAATTCCCCCTGAAATAAATCTTCAGGTCTTTGTTGCACAGTTCACGACTCTTCCTCTGATTTGCTAAACTGCAATCTTCATGAATAATCACCAACTTAAAGTTAATCAATGCAACTTCTCTGTTTCGTCTTTAACCACATTCGTGTTCGGTTTTTGTTTTACCATTTCAGCCCCATCGATCGCGCATTCCACCTGCTTGATCTTTTAATGCTCAAAAACCCAACCAGCAATTGATAGAAACTTCGAACACTACACCAATAACCTTCAAGTTTATGAATACCCATGAAAATCTGAACTCCCATTTCCGTGATCACCTTTAAGCACCTTCCCGAATGATAGATCCGTATAAACGGTATTCTCCACAATCAGCAAATCTTCATCGGATAACAAATCATCTGGTAACACATTCAGATCTCATAAATATTCATCCACGATCAGATTCAGATTCTTCCTCTTCAGTCACGAAGACAGGTATATAGTCTTCTCCGCTAGTTCCGGCAGAAACTTAACCAACAAACTTCATCATTCCCCCCCGGCGGTTAGTCCGAAAAACAATTCATCTGCTCGAAGATTAACCATTCTGATACTTTAGACTATCCACAATACATATGCATCTCCTGATGCTAATCCTGCTGACCGGCTTGACGAAGACCCAGGACTCAAACCCTAAGACGTCAATCTGACCCTGATCTGTAGAGTCTGAACTTCTTATGATCACGAATTCACAAATCCAGATCCTATGCATCTCCAGACAATCCTAAAGTCAGAACCACCCGAATGCTGTTGCATCGTCACGAATTTCAAAAATGCTGGAATTTCAATATGAAATTGTTATTCCCCCATATTTTTGCAAATTCTGACATCTTATCACTAAATTCCCCCTCAAATTGAGCAATCCAGTTCTTTTTGTTCTCTGAAAAACTTGACTATGCCGAAAATGTGACAATTTGATCCCCAAACGTCAGTTCTTCATCATTGCGGATTTTTCGTTATGGCCCATTAATAGTCAGATAACTCAGATGATAAGCATTCAGCACCATTATCATGACTACCCCACTAATTTCCACAATTTGTGATCGCATCATCATATCTGATCTCTGAAGCGCTAGACGATGTCCCCGAACAACCCAGCTTGGTCGTTAAAAACTCGAAAAAAATTTCAGTCACCAAATTTTTTCTGGAGACTCATCTCGTCATTGCGATAAAAAAATGTCTTTTTTTAGGCATTTGTTCATTCGTGCGAATGGAGTAAGTCCATCCGTGCGAATCAACTGGTCGATCCGTGTGAATCGAGAGGTCGATCCATGCGAATGTACAAATCCACATTCGTAAAATTTTAACATATCCTTATCCGTGTGAACTTGCACATCTGCTCGAAAATGTCTGACCATCTCAAGAACATTACCAATCACATTTTTCGTTCCAAAATCTTTATTTCTGCGAATTTCATGATGAAACTTCATAGGATTGTGCAAAAATCAATCACGAACATAATGATGTCTTCAATTACAAATTACATCCATGAATTGACCTTCAATTTGATGTTTATTTAATGTTTAACGTCAAAACCTCCAAAAAAATCCAAAATTTATGAGCGTAGGTGATTCAATCAACTGTTAGATTGATTGAATCGGTACCGTAGCTCTGATACCAATTGAGATTCCAGGATCCGACAGGGTTGACGGAGTTTTGGACCCAAGATAACCGGTTCGATGGAATATTATTGATAAGAAAGGAGTAGAAGTAGAATCGACACCGAACAAGTTAATTTAAATTGGTTTCTATTCAATGATTTAAAGTTACATACCCACGAAACCAATTGGACAGCATCTCCCATCTGGGAACCAAAGCTTGTCCAAATGAGAAGACCTCATCCCTATTTATAGGCATAGTCCATTCGGAAGGATCAACATGTGCGAATGGACTTTAATCACGGATGCACCATCTAGGGATGGATCAGGTCCATTCGTACGAATGGACTTCTACGGACCAACTGATATATCCATTCGCACGGATGGACTCCATCCTTTTGAATGTACATTTACAATACAAAACCTTGTCCGTTTTCACACTAATCTATACAATATTCAACACACGCTCTATCTAGCCTATTCGGACAGTGGCAGACATATAAAATATGCACCAACATCTTCTTTCATTCTCTTAACCGATTTAATTGAAAAAATACCCGACTCCTCGCCTGTCCACTTCCATAGGTCTCTATCATTTGACAATGTTACATCCGCCAATAAAGCTTGGCACTCTTGCTATTCTCGAATCTCTGTCTCCGAATCCGGCTCCCTACTCCACTGCCACCTTCTCATACTTACAGTCCATACTTACATAGATACACATACTTACACCTTCTCATGATGCCACATTTGTCATTTGTTTTATTCTTACTTTTATTTCTCGTTTGGGTATGTCTGGGCCGTATTCGCTTACGGGTTCAAACATTTTCTTTCATACTTTTCATCCATATATGTTGATCCGCACTCAAAGACAGATCCAAAAAGTTCATTCTTTCATTTCTTCTTTCCTTCGTATCTTTCCCCATCTCATTTCATTTGGTACTTCTCGTAACAACCTTCTATATTCAACTTCAAACATCATGTTCCAACACTACAT